>JALRMK010000020.1:346198-638578 GCA_026119845.1 Pezicula carpinea
ACTGCCGAGGTGGTAGCTGCTGCCTCGACGGTAGACTCAGCAGTGGTAGTTGGGACTGGAGCTGGCACATAGGTAGATGATGGCTCAACTGCTGGGGCCGATGTTGCCTCGACTACGGATGTGGTGTTGGCGGCTAGGACTGGTACAGCGGTGGAAGATGGAACAGATTCCGAGGAGGTGAATGGGCAGTAAACGACAAAGCCAGTCTCCGTGACGGTGGTAGTAAGCTCAGGAGCAGTGTAGGTTCCTGGGGCGTAGCTAGCGGGGGTTGGGTAGACCCAAGCTGTGGACTGGTTAACACTGGTAGTGATAGGCGCAATGGTGTAAGTTCCAGCAGATGGGCAGACATAGGTGGTCATCAGGATGGTGCTGGTGACGCTTCCGGACTCCGTGGTGACTGCGGCATATGGGCAGACGACAGTGGTCGACGTGGAAACAACGGTGGTAACTCCTCCAATGGTGTAGTTACCAGCAGATGGGAGAGAAGTCGATGTCGCAGCGCAGACGGTGGTCGACTCAGTGAGAGTAATGGTAGTGGCCGGGATCGTGTAGACACCTGGAGTTGGCAAGACCGTTGGGTTGGGAGTTGGGACCACTGGCGCCGGGGTGGTTGAAGGAATTGGTGCTGCCGAAGTCGATGGCAGAGCCGTGGTCATGGGAGCCGGTGGGAAGTAAACTGGGTTGAGGTTAGTATCCAACATATATACACTTTGGATCCTGGACAAGAGCGTCCAACTCACGTGTCGCTGCTCCAGTGACATTGAAGTAGCTGGTTGTGCAACCACAAGTCTCGGCGGCAGCAGTGTTGAGGTTCACATCTCTGGCGTGATGGAAGGCATCGTGGGCATGGCGAGCATGTTTTCTCGCATCCACTCCTCCTGCAATCGCTGCAGCAGCGACGGCAAACAGTCCAGCCTTCATGTCGAATTCTGAGTCGCAAATTATAGATAGGTCTTGCAAGAATGTCGCTAAACGGGGGGTTGGTTGATTAAGTCTGACGGTAATAGCAATAGAGTAACGAATGCCCGCTGAAAGAGTGAAGCGGTAGTTTGTAGAGAGCGGCGAGGGCAGATCAGAAGTTAGAACATCGACAGCGGAGAGGAGAGAAGAGGAAGAAGAAGAACGGGGGCGACGAGAGGATATTAAAGAAGACGATGGCCGCCGAGTCGCGTCGGTTCGCACACGGGCAGTACGGTACACGCACAGTACGGTGGTCGGGGACAGACGCAGGTACGGAAGTACTACGGGAGGCGAGATGGCTGTCAACCTGTGCAGTTCAGCGAGCGGTGCAGGGGGCCATTTCTCTTCTTGGCCGCTGAGGGGGGGCCCGGGGGCCCTGCAGACCCTGGCGACTTCCTTCTCAGGCTCTGGCAGCCCTGGATTGCCGTGGATTGGCGCCCTTCTGGGCACTTGATCCAGGGGCAAGTCCCTGAAGCGAGATGAGCACACGCTGGCGGGGATAGGGGCTTAGGGGCTTAGGGCATCCCGTACTGCAAGTAAGTACAGGCCGTAGGGGCACCAGGGGCTGAGGCGCTGAGGGGCTCAAGTGGGACAGCCCACTACTGAATTGCGGGGAGCGAAGCCATCCCAATCACAGTACACTACCACTGCAACACTGTTGATCTATCTCTCCCCCGCCGACCGACCCATCCAACCGTACAGGCTCAACACGAGAATGAGATGAGGAAGAACAACAACAACAACAACAACAACAACAACAACAACAACAACGACAACAACGACAATCACAACGACAATCACAACGACAATCACAACGACAACAACAACAACAACATCAAAAACAATGCTACTCAGGTCCTGTCGGGAGGGAGGCAACAAACAACATAGTCTCCATCGACCGATCACTCGCGCAATTATTGTCTTCTGCCCTTGGAGTCGTCGACAAATCAGCAATTGCCCACGGCAATCAGACGACCTTACGACGGTATTGTGCTGTACAGGAGTATCATAGGCCTTCACCTTGGCTAATTCACCCTCTTGGCAGACCGTTGTAATTTCCCACACGCGCCGCTAACTGAGATTAGACCGCCCTTGTGCTCAGCCCAGCACTTCGTACGAGAGCGAGAGAGCGATCGACATAGGAAGCTAAGGCAAAGAAGCTTGAGCCGTCTCCGGAGTCTGAATCTGGGAGGCAAAGCTTCAATTACTGACAATTTACTGCATCTGCCCATCGCTCGAGGGAGATTTCGTGAGTTAACGCAAGTGACAGGTGCGGCCTGGGTCACCGCCGACTCTAGAGCGCAATCTCCTCTCTGAGGTACATCGTGGCACAAGACTATGGTGCACCCAAAAAAGGAGTTCGCGGAACTTCGCGCACATGGGTTGCGGAGATATCAAAGCTGGTCGCACTAGGACATTGCAGAGCTTGTTTTGAGACCACTCTCCTGCTCATAATGCTATGGTTGTGATGCTTTCCAGACTGTCAGGACTTTAAACCACTCGACTCACTTCAGTCATTGGGAAAAGCCTCTCAAAAGGAAAGCCATTCACATAGTTGCGCGTCCTCTCGTTTTGGTTCTCAAACCTTTGAATCTCTCCACTAAGTTTGTCTCCCATTAGACTTGATGCTACAACATATACGACCACAAAACTTTATATAGATCTCTATGTTCTTCTCAGATTCGCTCTAGAATCTACTCTCTGCTGTTGAGTTTCTCCACATATGCCAGAACGCCGAGGAAGAGAAGGAACTGCAAGCCCCATAGGACCTCCCATATGTTCAAAATCCCAGAGTATACTCGTAGAATCTTTGCCAGCAAAGATAGAGAGCTAAGAAGGAAGAGTAACTAAGAGGTATGAATACCCACTATCCACCACCGAAAAATAAAACATAACATTGCCATTACACTTACAGTCTGCCATCCCTATGCTCTATTACTAGACTCATAAACATCACAACGTGTATTCAGCCGAAGATACCCTGCCGTCCATCTCAACGTCGGTTGACTCCTCTGCATCGTCGTCGAGTGCATTCTCATTTAAGCGGGCCTCATCAACGAGTTGTTTGCTCGGATCCTCATCTTCTATGGGGCTGGTATCGGCTGCATTTGCTGCGCCTGTCTCGTTGGACTCCTTCACAAGCTGCTCATGCTCTGCTGCTGCTTCTATAGCCTCTTGGCGCTCTTCTTCCTTCTCCTTGTTCTCGATTGCCTTGTCAAGATCGGGGAGTCAGTGATTTCCTCAAGTAGTGAGTTTCCCGGGTAAAGAGTAGAGACTGCTACTATAGGAAGGATTGGGAGTAGACAGAGTACATAAGACAAAGCATAAGTGAGATCGCGGTAAGTAAGACAAATAGCCGAATGCATACCTGGTAGATTTGCGATCTCATCTGCCTTTCCCACTTTGGCATCACCTGCCCTTGAGCAACCTTAGATCCGTTGACAACACTGCTGTAGTCTCTGCGCATCAGTTCAAAGACGTGGTCGGTCCTATTGGCAATAACCTCTTCCACTTGACGACACATCACAGTCAACCGACTCTTAACCTCGTCACAGCTCTCTCTGAACATTTGTTCACGGTTGGTTTCCACATGGCTATTCATGTGAGCCTTCATACGGTTGTACTGTCCACCACATAGGCTTTTGTCACTGTTTAGGAAGTATACGTTAGCATTGATTCTCGAGAAAATCTGAGGGTTGCTAAAGATTTCTACAAATATTAAAGCATGGATTAAGAGTGAAAACATGTCGTAATTCCTAGAGCAATCGGGAATGAGATGACCAACCTTGTATGCAGAAGCTAGATGTCTGGCGACGACGGGCACAAATTCTCGATTGGCCTCGCGTTGAAGGTTGTTGATCAACTCAACCATTTCAGCCGTTAATTGGACAAAGGTTGTCTCATACGTCCTGAGTTGTTGGTGGAGCATAGCCAAGCCAGCGTTTCCAGTCCCCTTATTCAGGCTGCGAGCTTCAATCTCCCTGTGAAACGTTTCAAGTAGAAGCTTGGACTTTCTTGTGAAGTCTTGAAGTACCTGGGGAAGCTTTCTAGCAAACGCTTTCTATGAGTTCTCAGAGTCAGTAGTGTTTTGGAAACGAAAGCCTTAAGCAAGGTCGCAGGGCCTCTAAAAGCATCCCAAAAGAGGCTGTACATACCTCCCAATGACTTGCCAAATGCTTCATGATAGGCTCTGTCAACTGATTATTGAAGTCATGCGGACCTGAGATTCTGTTAACACTGTGCCAAAAAAAAAGCAAACTCTTAGAAACCTTGTACCTTGCGCGTTGTTAAAAACACCATCTCTGCGACAAATTGCCTTGTAAGTGGTTCAGAAGTATCCACCCTGAGAACGATCGGATCTGTTGACTGGAGCCCCCCATTTGTGAGCCGTTTTGGGAGCTTCGTCTATGGCTAGTTGTATCACATGGTCAAAATGTTCGAAGATTTCCTCCGACAACGCATCTTTCATCTCTCCCAAGCAATCTTGAACAGCCTTATCTAGCGATTTCTCCAAATCCTGGAGTCGTGACTGCAGAAATTTCCCTTCTGCTCTCTTTTCGTCGTCTGACAAGTTGATACCAGTTCCGTCATTTTGGCTCCACAAACACAGAGATAAAAGAAGCTGAGACAATGAGTTGAGGTAACGTCGACAAGCTGCCGATCGGCCAGCTTCTGTCAGCTTCTTACAGTGGGCTTGTAATTGAGGGATCTTCATTCTGTTAGTCAAGTTCATAAAATGAATGATGTTTAGTGTGAGCAATGTCCGCCCACAGGCACTGGGGAGGTCTGAGGGATAGCACTCTTACCTCAGTCTCTTCAACGTTGCGGAATCCTGGGACGTTGGGATCTCTTTGTAGTCTCCCTTGTAGCTTTTGGTACGCTCTGCTGCTGACACAGAAAACTGGTAAAGAACGAGCAACCTCGTCATAGTCTCTGAGATCTTCTTCTGGATTAAAATTTTCTGCATCTTCTTCCTCGGCATTCTCTTGGTCAAACTCCTTGATCCCCGCAGCAAAGTCTTGCTGGATAGCGCCTTTGGAATATTTATTTCTGCCTTCGATACAGATGGCGCTCATCCCGGCCTTAATTTTGTCGTTCTCTGCCTTGAGAGTTTGAAGTTCTGCGTCCATTTCTTTTAGTTTTGCATCTACGTTCGCACACTCTCGTCGAGCATTCTTTTTGGTGTCCTTCAGCTCAGCCACTTTTGCTTCAACGACTTCAATTGTGAGTGGCTCGCCCTGTTGAGGAGAATCGTCTTCATTCTCAGACCTAGAGCCATTTTCGCTATCCTCGTCGTCATCGTTGATGAAATCATCATCATTCTCGTCATCAGTGCCAACTGGTGATTTACGCTTCTTCCGAGAGTTTTCGTAATTTGAGGAGTGCTTCCGCTTCTTCTTCTGCTCAGAAGGTTCGAACACGGTCTTCCCATCCTCCACGTCACCTCTCAACTTATCCCAGGTCTCGAGTGCATCATCTGCATCGTTTGAGATATCGCCGTAAACGGCCCTGCTTTCCTTAAGCTCTTTGATCGAGTCCTTCAAACCCTTCTGCTCTTTCTCTTTTGCGTCGACCTTGTCCCAGTCAGCAGCAATTTCTTCTTCGAGGCCGAGGGAATCGCTGGCTTCCATGAGGCTAATGTCATCTGTCTTAGAACAGATGAAGGTAACTCGAGAATATGTTCCATCATACTTCAATTGACGTTTGAAAGACTCTCCAAGGAGGGATTTGGCGGCTTTATCATCAACTGCACGGTTGATAGGAGCACAAATCCACAAACCTGTGCATTGTTTCATGTAACCAGCTGCAACAGCTGCCCGAGCAGCATTGGAATCATGAACACCCGGCAAATCCACAACCACCGCAGCTGTAGATAAAGCGTCTGCTTTTGTATAGATTCTTACGACCTTGATTAATGGCCAGAATTCCATCTGTTTCTTCTCCTTCCTCTTGTCCGCATCGCCGGTTGCCTTCTCCTTGCTGTCGACGTAGTTTTGGAGAGCTCGGTAGAATGGTTCAGCCCGAGATTTCTCAACGTTCTTAATGGTACCCAGGACTTCTCTCACACCGGGTTCTTCCATCAGGTCTTCCACGGAACAAGCGGCGAGTTGGTCTTTTGTCTTCTGGGGGTACACTGAATCCATGTCAGAACGGCCAATGGCCCAAAGATGTCCACATGAGAACTCACCTGCTTTTATCTTTGCATAAGCAACACCTGCTTCGGATTCTGCATTGGTACAATCTCGAGAGACCTGGGACCAGTCAGCAATCAAATACTCAGATAGTGATTAAAATCCCTACATTTCCGTTACCATCGAGTAGTTCCTTCAAAGAAATACGAAGGTCTTTTTCCCAGTCTGATGCCTGAATGAATTCTATATCGGCTCGGTACTTAGCATTAACATCTTCGCTAGAGTTCCACGAAATTTCCGTGACGACTGCTGTGCATGCACGCATACTATCTCCCGGTCAATTTAAGTCCGGTACCCATTCATAAGTAGGAACCTACCAGTTTGTTGGGACCTGCAATCCAGATTAAGCACTTAGTTTTACTTATTCTGGGTTAGACTTCCTTGTCAGGATATTGCGACACTTACCAATATTTCCTCTTCGAGCATTGCATTTATAACGCTACTTTTGCCAGCTCCGGTATTCCCGACCACTCCACTGTAATCATGAACTCGGTGTCAGCACAGAACATCCGAGAGTAAATCAGAGGTTGATTTAGGAGTAAAAAGGATTAATCTCTAGAAAGGGAAATCTACTCGGGTATTCTGACTTACATTATGGTGGGGGTTTCAACAACCTGTTTCTGAAGAGTTTCTGGCAAAAGGTTTAGTGGCAACTCCTGTTAACATCCCACGTTGACTTTACCTATTTGTTGCATCCAGTGTTTTGCATCTTGGAGCTGTTGGCCTCCTGCGAGATGGCCTTTCAACAAATCTTAAAACTCATTTGTGCTTCTAACTTCATTTTCAAGCTGCGTTGCAGTACCCTCCTCAATGATCTTTTGAAGACGCGTGTTTTTCGGAGGTTGTGGGGTCGGTGCCACAATACGTGGGTTCATCTCTGGCACAGGTGCAGAGAAGCCCATTGCTTCTTCCTTGACAATACCATACTCTCTGACCGCCTGAGAGTTCCATCCCCCAGCAGGCAAGAGAGGATTGGTAAGTGGAGAATTGCTGGTCGCTAGTGGTTTATTACCTGTGTGAGCCACGTATGCTGTATTGTCTTCAACATATTGCTTCCAGTCATGATCAGCCTTTGCCACGTAGGGAGCACGCTGTATGGTTGTCAAATTATTCCAGGTACTGGCAAGAACACGCTCGATTTCAGCTTATATGTCTGTCAGCCTTGTTACATACATACTAGGCGGGGTCAACATACCCTCAGAAAAAGTGTGATGCATGCGCCGTACTTGTTCACGATATTTGTTGGCGTAAAGCATGAATGCTGATGGTGGTCTTGCCCATTCCACGGAGGTTGCTGGAGACATTAGTAGAGCCGCAAGACTTGGGCCCATATACTGCGCATATCGCGGTGTATTTCCCTGCATTGATGGTTGGGCGGCCAGTTCAATCGGCTCAGGTTTGATTCCCGGACCCTGAGCGAACTGTCCTCCATTATTTTGAGTAGTGTATGTGCGTTGAGGGGTAGGGTACGTAGCGGCCAATGGTCTGGTCTCGGCCGGCTCAGGTTTAACAATAGTATTGTTCGTAGGGTTCGAAGAACGAGGCTGGGATCCTACGACTGGCTGCAAAGGAATACGAGCACTTGGCGAATATACATCCTGCTGATCAAGTTCATTTGTATCAGTCGAGGCCCAGAATGTAACAATATTATCGTTGAAATGATTCAAGTGTCGCATCTGGGTTGCCTCTGGTATTCGGTTCTTCCCTTGGTAGAGTTTGGCTTGTGCATTCGCTCTCTTGAAGTAGGCATTTTAAAACTTGAGTACCGAGTGTTTGCCTTTGACTTTGAACCACAAGTAGTCCTGTAGAGTTTAGCGAGATAAAATCATTTAACGAAGCAAGCAAGTTATACCTTTGATTGACAATTGGCTTTGTCTTTGTCGTGTGGGAGCACTGCTTGGCTGTCAGAAATGTCACGGCAGTTCAATGGCTTGGAAAGTGAGTACCTGCGACCCAAAAGTCGCCCTCTCCTTTTGGAACATCTGGTAGCTTCGTAGTTGCTTTGTTATGGAAGATCGTATGCTCCGCAAGCTCACCGCCCTCCATAACTGTAGTTGGGTATGTTGCTAACCAAATGTAGATAGATGTAATGAGTCGTAGCGCTTCAAGCTTGAAAGCCTGAATAATAAGGTAGATAATACCTTCGTATACCTGCAGAGGTATGCTGCAACCGCCTGTATCTATATTCGATTGGAGAGGTAGGTAGGATTGCAGCTCAATAGGATGTTGATGTTGACGCGTCGTTCGCGACTTGAAATTCTTAGCGCATCTCGGCTTTATCCTATCAATCAGCCGCTTGACCAAGAGAATTCCTAATAAGCGAGTGTTCAGCGAATCAGAGCCTACTACCTCCCCTGCCACCTACCTATTTCTCTACGAACCTGAGGTGGGAGTCAGCAGCGCTTTGGATCGGGCGGTCTGTAGGCTCGCTGCGTCGGTTTCAACACCACTACAAGCAAACGGAGCGAGAGTTAGATATATGCTCATCGCCAAGGTGATATGCCATAATTTCCCTACCTCCTAACCCTACATAATACCATGACTCCAACCAGCGACCCATTTCTACGTACATGCAGAACCAGCAGATATACAGGCTACAGCACATCCCATCAGCCTCAAGCAAACCTCTCATAATGCATGTCACGTTCCCCGGAAGACGCTCCCACCGCCTCCAACACTATCCATCAAGCCGCCAAAAAATGCGTCGTCACTAAAATATCGTTCAAAATTTCCATCACCAAGTGTCATACCCATAGCCTGCTCGAAACCACCACCCATATTATACTCGAGGCCCATGTTGAGAGCTGGATCGATATTAGCTCCATGACCCATATCGTAACCCTGTTGCATCGTTGGGGGAAGCTGATGCAGGGAAGGATCATAATTCCCGTAATTCTGTTGTTGATGCTGCTGGCTCCACTCGCCAGATGTGTTCGGGTACTGTGCATGTTGGTCGGCGCGTGCTTGCCCTCCGGAGTTGCCGGTGGCTACTTCACTAAGAAGCTGTAACGGCGTATTCGTTGATCCGTAGCCGGGTTGCTGAGTTTGTCCATGTCGCTGCTGTGTACTTGTGCGAGGAGAGCCTTGATTTGCCTCGGCAGAAGTATCCTTACCATCAGGCTTTCTAGACGAGGAGGCTGAGAGCGCTGATGATATCTCGGCTGGATTCGTTGATGGTGGCCGGCCTTCCCTTTGGCGGTTGAACCAGGTCTTGAGCATAAGAAGGACCATGAGAAACTTGGACGCAGGACGCGACTTTTCGTTTGCCGCCGTAGCTCGGAACTTCTCAATCAGTCCGTCTAAGTACTGCTCAACCTTCATGTTGTCCTTATTTATAACTTTCCCGAGTTCGCTATTCGGGATTGCCGCTGCAAAATACATTTTGATGAGGACAACGACTGCGTAGGCAGTGCGGACAAAGTGGGCAATGGGTAGACATCGGATGACGTCGATGTCCAGGTTTAAGAAGGTCTCGAAAATTCCATCGATAGATGTTAAGCAAATAGAGAGTGCAGAGATGTGGGCTGGCGTGAGTGAGACTGGCTCGGAAGTCCCACTGCGTAAGCTGTTCTCACTGAAAGGCGGTTTGAATTCATCTACATTGTGATCAACGTGCATGGCAACTTCATGCATGTACAGGTTTACCACATGCTCAGTCATCTTCAAAGTTGCTGAAATCCAATGTTAGGAAGAGTTCGGACTCAGGAAAGAGGTCTGAGACTTACGTGCTTGTACTTCTCTTGGCACATTGATGCTCCATCTTTCAAGATCCCTTTCAAACCCCTTCAGAGCATATTGAACCTTCGAATCAGCAATGCTCACATTAGCAGAAGGATCGTCCATCCCAAACTGAACGCCGACCTCTTCTGCAATATGTTGACTCCGAACCCACTGACATAGAAATTTATCAGATGGGGCTGCCTGGGGAGAGTTCTCGAGAACATCAAGACAGTCGTTCATGTACGGAGCCCATCGAATAAGATTAGGTCTTCGTAGTCCCATGCTGGCATTGCAACATAAGAAATAGCAGCCTAACCACGCTCGTCTAGCCTCAATAGCTTCCGGGTCTGGATATGGAGTTCGACGCCAGGGGTGGTCTTTCCAGAGTCCGACATTTTTGGTTTTTTGCGGTTTGGTCTTCTTGCCCATACCAATGTCAATAGCCATGACAGCGGCAATGTGAATAAGCTGATAGAATTTCAGCTCCTCATAATGCTCAGGAGGCCAATACCATAGAGTGCTGATGTGCAAAGCTTGTATCAACTCCAGAGTTTTCTCGCCATTGACAACTATACGATCAGCATATATAGTCATAACTTCTTTTGTCAACATGCGCTGCAGTTCGGGGTAGGATGTGCCAGAGCTGACACTGAGTATGGCCAGGAATAGAATGGGCTTTGACCTTCGAATTTCCGCAGCTGTAGTGCCTTCAGGGAAGACGACGACGGGCATGTGAGGAGCCATTTGCTCAACATAGCAATTGAACATTTCCGCAGCCGTATCCGCGGTTATTATTCCTCGATCGATGCAATCAGCATACTCGTGAGTTTGTGCAGATTTTGACACTTTAGACCCTCCGCCAGCATCGGAGTACCCGTAATGATTTTGAGCACCGCCTATAGATTTTGGCAAAGCGCGCCCTTCCGGAGTCGCATAGTCTGGGCTTTCAATATGTCTTCTCTTCTGTCCTGCCATAACCATTGGAGGAGGGGCTGATCTCTGTGCTTCATATTCAGGTACTCTGGGATAGCGTTCTGGTGCCGTCCATTCACTCGAGGCTGTCCGAGAATCTGGACCATTCAATGTCGAACCATAGCCCCCTCCATTTGTAACTTGCTCATAAGGGTTGTGTCGGCTTTGTACACTCAAAGGCTGATGGTTCATTTCGTTCTCGTTCCCCTGACTGGCGGGCGCAGAACCCGATTTCGTTGCGTGTAGACTGGCCGTCAAGGCATCAATCTTCTTCTCTAATTCTGCCACACGACTGTCCGTCTTCTTCTGCCTTTTTCGACTCGGCACAGTGATGAGACATTGACGATTTGCTTTCGCGCATCTCTTGCAAGGCCCATCTTGGTTGTTCGGATCGGGTTCGCATCGCACTTTCAAGCCCCGACACGCCTCGCAGGCTCGTGGTCGTTTCGGGTCATTTGACCCATCGCCTTGGTCGGTTTGTCCTCCATCGAAGCTATTTGGTGTAGTCGTTACATGGTCTACCGATCGAGGGGTATGAGGCGGCGGATAATGATTAAGATTTTGTTCCTCTTGAAGGTATTGTGGTGTGGATCGTGACGGAGGTAATCTTGAGGAGTGGGCGACGCTGGATGGCGATACAGTGTGAGGGTTTGGATGTGCATACACGGGTCCAGTAGGAGCTATCTTTTCGAGATCTGGGTCCACTGGTATGTTTTCGTGCTGCAGAGGCATCGTATCCTGGGAGAGACGTGATCACGGAAATCGGTTGAAGAAGTTAGGTTGCCACGGTTGCGCGGTGTTTTTAGACCGATGCCGTATCATGGAAGAGACGTGATCACGGAAATCGGTCGCCCGAGGTGCCTTTGAGCCTATCAGACATGGTTATGAGAGGGATCACAAACTATATTTATCGGGATTGGACTTCTTTGTATACCTTAGGTATTATCTTTGGGGCCCGATTCTGCGGAAGAGGATATGTAGTATATCCAATTTGTTACGGCGAGTCGTTCGTTTCAGTACCTACATATCTACCTACCTATGTAAGTGACTGGAACCAGTACAGTAAGGAGCCCACAAGTCATCGTACTTCGTAGAAATTTCTAGACCACCAAACACAAAGTCAATTCCAGGAACACCATCACCTCAAACACCCCGCCTTCATCACAAAACCCAGCATCAAAAATCAAGTGACTTATGGATCATGTCGAAGCATCGACCCAAGGACCTACTATATCTTTGCTGGCGGCACCAGGAGTGCAACAGCTGCTTGTTTAAGTCTCAATGTGGTTGGTGTCCAACCGTAAGGCTGACATAATACATTCTACCGATGCACCAATGCTCATCACTAACTTTGAATTCAGTCATCGACCTGTGTGCCCAACCAGAAAGGTATCTTCGCACCAATTTACGAGAACTCTGATCTTGTGTGCCCGCTTTGGTCAGAAGGCTGGGAACTGAGAAGCCGACCGTTTGGTTGTCATGTCTCAACTATCACCCTCTTGACTTGCATTGTATCTGTTCTCGGAACATTCGCTGTGATCGGAATCATAGCGGTCTTTGTGAAGATAACCCCCAGAATCCGAGTACTGTGGAAAGATAGATCTGAAACCTGGCGCAGATACGATAGAAACTGGTGGAGAGGTTGGAGGTTCAGACTGGTCGATATAGAAGAGAGGGATGCATCCGAGAGACGGCTCTTATTAGAAGGACAATAGACTCCGCGACTATCAGAGGTCTTGGAGTGGATGTCCGCCTACACTTGTCCTTAAGCCATTGAGCTGTCTCAAGATGCTAGACTAGGTCGCAGAGAAGACTCATTACTGGTAGATAATTGGAAGACCGCCAGGACGAAATTCCACCGAGTGCCCTACTGCATTCGTATGTTTCCCTATATAGCTGCAGTCGTTTGGGTATTCTCTCATCCATGTCCATCGGATGTAACCTATGAGTTTAGTATCCAGCCCTCAGCCTGAGCTGACAGGAGGGATAATTGCAACCTCATCGCCCTCTTTAATAATCACTTCGTTCTCAGTTGCATCGTCTGGTATGTCCACATATTCTAGATTGATAGTAACTAAACAGCTGTCCAACACCTTAGCGTTGATTCCTCCATATTTCTCTTCGAGTGTCTGGAATAGCTGCGATAGCGGGACAGGAGCAAGTATGAGCTCTGAAGCTTTTGTTGTATATGAGCTCGCAGATGCAAAATAGAGAATGGTGAAATGACCTGGAGGTGCTTTCGTTGACGGCTCCATCATCAGGCGGAGATAGAAACCTGCTTTGATCTATACCATCAGCGTCTTGAAAAGTCATCTTTGGGGTTACACATGAGTTGGATGTTGGTGTTTGAATCAGTGATCTTGGTGTGGTCTTCGTTCTTTTCCATTTGGAAAGGTCGGGTAATACATGCTATGAATTGCATCATGCAAACAGTGGATTGAAATAATGTTATATGAGGTGACTTACCAATATTTAGCCTTCAGTTGCTGTCTAATTTCACTAAGTTTTGGTGTTGCGAGCTCAATGTCGAACGTTGTAGTAGTGTGAAGAGGAGGAGGAAAAAGTCGATGGCTAAGACACGTGCTAGTTAGTGTGTGTTGTGGGTCGTGTGCAAGGCGGTATCTTTTGGCAGAACCGAATATTTTGGTCGTAGGTCCTAAGTTGTAGTAGTTTTACAGTTGTGACAATCGCCATTAAGCCAAGTACGTAGGAGATTCACTGTCTATTGCCTCATAAGATTATGCTACGGATTTCAAAGACCCGGAAGGCGCCTATACAATCTCATATTTGCCGGAGCTGTCGTGCGAAGCTCCATTCTCCCAGCAATGGCATACCAAGAAGAGTTCTAAAAGTTACTGAATCAACACCCACGGGTGGAAGAATACGCATCCCACCGCTCTCGCAGACACTGAACAGAAGATCTGAAAGGCATTTTAGTGTGTTCAAACGAGTAAGCATTAGCACTGTCAAATGCTTGATGACAAAAACCTAACCGTCACTCAGAATCAAGCCCCAGAAGCCCGACCGGACAGCGACTTTGATGCCAAAGCCCTGCCACTTCAGGCATGGAATCAAGAAGAGATTAGCGATATCCGGGCAAGACTGCGTAGTTGGGAGGCTGAAAATGAGCACAAATTTGTTCCATCTCTCGAGTTGATAGACAATGCCTCCCCTGGACAAGTCCGCAACAGCCTTACCCGAATGACAAAAGGAGAGTTTGAGATTGAAGAAGACGTCGCTGCGTGGGATATGGGGAGACTCGAGTCTGCTATTAACCAGGATTCGAGACTGGATATTGGGAACAAACGTGGATTTCTCCTTCCTGGAGATCTCGTGGAACTTCTGTACGTTTTCAAAGAGGCTCTTATATGTTGATGGTTGCAGACTGACCGGAATTGATTAAAAGGGGCGTAGGTACTCGTGCACAGGAATTGGCAATTTTCGTGCGCGAGTTCGAGAACCAAGCACAGTATTACACAATGTCTGGGAAATGGCTAAATCGATCCTCGAAGCAAGTCAAGTTCTTCGCGCCTCACTTTGTTGAAAGTACAGAACTTGATGAATTGCAGCTCTATCTTCCACAGGCCGATGTCCCTCTAAGTTTACAAGATACTCTTAACTCGGTGGGAAAAAATGCCCCAAGGAATATTGGGAAGCCACTCATCAACAAAATGATCAAATTCTGGAAAGAGTCGGAATCCGCATACCAAGCAGCAGCCCTTAAACTTGATAATGCCATTGAGTTTATTGCGAAGGAAGACGTCTACCGGTATGCTACATTGGACGAGATCGCGGACGAGCTTTTAGGAACAACTGTCGAAAAAGACCAGGACGGGAGGTACGCTCATCCAGTACTCTATGCTGTGCATCGTTCTCTCATCCGCAATGACATAGGAATTCGATGTCAAATGAGGGGTGGTCATCGTACAGGGAGTCAATATGAGATAAACCCTCTCATTGAAGTGAGAAATGTCTATCAAATAAGAGAAATTGTCCGTCGCTATCAGGAGAGAGAAATTCTAAGGCATAAATCTTTCCCAGTCGAGAGAGGAAATATTCTCGAAAAGTTTGTTGAAAAGGCCAGGAAACTTATAGACTCCAGTCGAAGAACTCGGCAGTTTACACCTTATGGCGGCATCGGACCATCGTCGAAACAGGCACAAGGTCCCAATTGTTTTGCTGGAGAGAAATTGGCGCCATTTGAGAACCAAGAACTCCAAATCATCAGGTTCCTAGAGTCGTGGGCCGCTTTGCAGTCTTTCAGCCTTGAGTCATCATTAAACGGAATAGGGTCAACAATATTGCGAGCTATCGACAGATACAATGATGAAAGGATACCGTTGAATCAGACAACAGCATGGACTTTCTTGCAGGAAGTAGGCGTAAACCCACCTTGGGAAAACCCGGCCGCTTATTTGCTTAGGGTGCCTTGCATTGGCAGCAGACTTCAAAAATCAAACAGAGGACCTGAAGTCTATAGGAAGGATATATTGGAAGAACTTCGCCAGAACTGGGGTCAAATTGTCGTTTATTGCATTGATGATCCCACTGCTCATGAGTTGGACGATGGAGTATCGATAGAGAGAACCGATGTGACGGACGAATACTGGATTCATATTCACACAGCGGATCCTTCCTCACAGATTGACCCAGAAGGTAGCGTGGCTATGAAAGCACAGGTCAGAGCACAAACTGCATACCTGCCAGAAATGGTCGTTCCTATGCTCTTTAATGACTTCGTTCAGAAAAGGCTCAGCCTTGATCGAGGCCGCCCAAGCTTGACATTCAGCGCAAGGATGAACAATAGCGGAGACATCTTGGCAACGAAAGTGACACCGGGTACACTTGAAGAGGTCGTGTTTTTGAGCCCTAAAGTTCTGAATGAGGCTATTAACGGGCCAAGTCCTTCGTTGCCAAAGACAGTTGTTGTAGTTGGACCAGACTTACCAACAATCATCCCGACTAGGAAAATGGCTGAAGTCGCCGACTTGCGAGACTTAGACAAGGAAAATTTACGGCTGCTTCACATGATCGGGGAAGCCCATGCTGCAAAGCGGGCCGCAAGAGGGGGCTTGTCTTCCAGACAAATGGACAATTCAATATCAGTATCCTTCAACGGGTCCCTTTGGAAACCGCAACAGGGTAGCGACAATTACAGCTATTCCAGCGACCCATCCATCCAATTTGTAGTTGATAACGATGATGCAGCTTTCAAGCCTGGCCCTAAAATCGAAACCGTACAGAATCTAATGCTACTTGCCGGCGAGATTGCTGCACGCTGGAGCTCTGAAAGAGGAATTCCAGTTCCGTTTCGCATAACTCCGGTCAACCCCGACTTGCCAAATCCTGCGGATTACTTCCAAAATATCGTTCTGCCTTCACTAGATTCAGAAGGTAATGCACCAGAAGAGGTCACTAGGCAGTATCGCCGTCTATGTGGCCAGGTCATCAGCTCTTCAACGCCGGGTCCTCATGCAACTATCGGTCTAGAGATGTATGCAAGGTGCACAAGTCCGTTACGACGTTACGGAGATTTGCTAGTGCATTGGCAAGTAGAAGCAGCTTTGCTGGAAGAGGCGAGGACTGGCCAGTCCCTTATTGGCAATACCAGGGAAGACTTTCTTCCATTTACAAAAGCACGCCTGGATGATATCTTACCTCGCATGGCCATTACAGAAAGACTGCTCAGCGTAGGTATGGCTTTGGCAGAACGTACATGGCTGTGTAAACTGCTCTTTCGGGCTTGGCATTTTGAGGAGGCTGCTCTTCCTGCTACATTCAAATTTGTTGTGAAGAAGATCACTCGATTGGGTGCCGTCAATGGCCATCTTCCTTTTTTCCTCGAAGATGCAGTCTGCAATATGTCTGATTTGGATATCGAGGGGGAGGTCAAGGTTGGTGATGTCCTACAGGTGAAATTGCACCATATCGATGCTTATAGAGGAAGCATCGAAGTCAAGGCTCTCCGGCAGTTGGAACCTCGCGATACGACTCGGGTGCCTCTGCTTTAGATGAGCTCGTTGAAGGTAGACACAGAATGAGCGGTTAGGCCGTCAACATTATTCTAGTAACTCTGATAGCAGGACTGAATATCTGCCAAACCAAATACACCGACTACCTTTTCCGACCACACAGAAGGCATAGAATTTGCACTATTAGTCCCAGGTGCGGAGTTTTGGACACAGTAATAAAAGCTTTTGAAAGTGAAACGCAAAAGTGCTCACTGTTGTACTTGTACGCATACTATTGGATGGGTTATAAGGAGTGCAGATAATAATGTATTTTATTGTAATATTACGTAGCTATTATACACAACAAAAACCTAAGTCTCTACCTACCTTAAGGTAGGTACAGACATTACTACGGTATGCATTCGTTCTGAAGCTTTTGGAGCCTTTTTAGACGCCAAGATCATTGGGCTACCTTAATTTGAACGGCCAAGAATCATATGTCCACTCGCTTGGAAAAGGGGTTCAACTGTGGACTGAACTTAAACCCCTTTTGGAGAAGCAGCTCCACTTTGACCCGAACGTAGCACCTCCCCTGAAATAAGTACGAAAGTACATAAACAATTGATTGAACAATCACAGATCTCACAAGATATTTCCCCGCTTATCTGATCTCAACCCAGAAGAAACCAAACTAAACCAAACCAAACCAAACCAAACCAAACATCATCCAACCAATAACGGAATCATTCCTTCGACATGGGTAGCAACGAAGACCCCAGCAGCGACCTACCTTATTGGCAAGTCAACATCGCAACCTCAGAACGTGAACAACAATGTCCAGACTACCTCAGCACCCTCAGCCAAAAAGACATCAACATCATCTCAACCCCCGACTCGCAATTCCAAACCCTCTCATGGCCAACCGTGCAATCAATAGTGCGCAGCAACCAACTGGCCCTTTTCCAACGCGTGCCCTCGCAACTGCGTCGCTACCTAGCCTTCAACGCCAAGCTCAAAGCCGACTACGGTAGTGTGATGGAATTCGTATTGTCGCATCGCTTAAATTGGACCCTTCCGGTAGAGATGGAAGGGAGCAGGCCCTTTGAACGCGAGAGTGATTTCAAGATTTTGTGCAATGATTGGCCGTATGGGATTGATGAGCGGATTGTGCATTTGGTTGTTTGGACTAAGTTTGAGTTGGTTGATGATGAGGGGACTGATGATTTGACCGAGGAGGCGAGGAGGGAGGTTGAGGCGTTTGTGGAGGAGAGGTTTTGTAGGAGGGTTGGGAGCGAGAATGTGAGTTTCCTACTTTTTCCCTTTTCGGTTCAACTCCTTTTCGAGTTGTGGTGTATCAATGGCTTACTGATTTCCCGTCCTTAGGTGATTTGGTTCAAGAATTGGAGGACGCTAAAGTCGGTGCATGCTGTAGAGCACTTTCATGTGATGCTCTTTGACCCGCCAGTCGAGTTTGTGAAGGAGGTTACGAATTGTGATGTTCCTCTGAGTCAGAAAGTTTGATGCAACCCAATGAAACCGTGGTAGGCGTCGTGGAGGAGTTCCTGGTACTGACTTTAGAAAGCACTACGATTAGAAGGTTAGAGTTTTAAACGAATATGTACTTTTGCCCTAACTTTGATCTGGCTTTTCTTCAAATCAAAATGTCTATTCGTGTATACATAATGCATACACATCACGAATGACCAGATTTAAAATGCGACTCGTAAAGATGGCGATTCCAAAGAACCTTCCTTTAACATCCCCATTGCATAAGCCCACCTACACCCGTGCTGACCTGCATTGCCAATCATTCTTTTATATAGATTCCTCTTCTCCAGATGGAAGCCCTTCATAGTCTGTGGGAAGCGCCTTGTTACGCCATTAACGCCGCTGCTTACCATGCCATGCCACAAACTCCTTGCTACCACAGAGAACACGAAGCCGAAAATACCTGCATCGTTTTATGATCTTTTTTAAAATTCCATGTCAACACCCATGCCAGTTTCCTTTTGCTTCCGGAACTCTTCAGTATCCTGTAGTCTTTCGGACATTTCCTGGTCAACTTCGTCCTTGATCCCGTCAATATGCGGTGGTATCCGGGTTAACTGGACACTCGGAGCCGCTTCACAGAAATCGAGCTCTTCTTTAGTATGTTTTAAAATTTCCTGAATCCTCTTTTCTGTATTCTTGTTATGTCGTGGCTCGCCAAGGATCTCCTCCAAGGTGGGAAATATTGTTTCATGGCGGAAATGTGATCGATATGGGGTGTGTAGAGGAATAAAGGGGTCTAATGGACAATCAATTGCAATGCTGGTCTCATGTGCCCATGCCCGTGCAACATTTCGAGGGGTATAACCACCACCACCAACGAGAAGGAGAGGGACATTCAAAGACTTGCAATACGCGACACATTTCCCGTGACCCTGAACCTGCAGATTGAAACGACCAAGACGATCTCCAGCGAGGGAATCGGCGCCACATTGCAGGACAATCGCATCAGGCCTGTACTTCTCGAAGCACATCCCAACGACGTTGGTGAAGAGGTATTCGTACTGTTCATCGGTGATGCCGTCCTGTAGAGGAACATTCAGAGCATGGTGCGCGCCAGGATTGTTGTTGGTTGTTGGGCCGTTTCGTTCCAATTCTCCAGTACCAGGAAAGAAGTTCATACCGTCGTACTTATGGAAAGAGAGTGTCATGACACGGTCTGTGGACCAGAACGCTTCTTCAACACCGTCACCGTGGTGTACATCAATGTCAATATATAAGACCCTCGGGTGGACACGCAGGAGCTCTAGTATAGCAAGTACGATATCGTTGGCGTAGCAGAATCCTGAAGCCTCGGCCTTTTTGGCGTGGTGAAGACCGCCCGACCAGTTGATGGCAATGTCCGATTGGTTGTTGCATAACCTTCTTGCCGCGTCAATAGATGCGCCCGAGTACATGGAGCAATAGTTGAAGAGACCTTCGAAAATGGGGCAGTCGGAGCCACCAAGGTTGAAGTCTTTGACGGTGTCGTCATCCGGCGGAACTGGAATGGCAGTTCTCAGATGATCCAGGTAGGCCTCGGTGTGGAAATCGGCCATCTCCTCTTTGGTTGCTTGACGAGAAATATACGTGTCCATTGCAGTATGCATTCCATAGGACATTATCAGGCCCTTGGCCAAGGTAAGTCGCCAAGGCTTCATGGGATGGGAATGACCAAAGTGATGTTTCTCCAGCTCGGGGTTGACATGCCAAGAGACCGTGTAGCCCTTCGGTCGACGAATGTGGTTCTTCTCAATCTCTTGCATGATATGACCCATGAACTTGACATTATCAATATCATCACGCTGCGTCAGAGCTAGATGAGCTTGTGGATCGTACTCTTGAACAATGCACCCTGTTCCGTCCATCCCCATCTTGACGGCGTGACTGAGCGCAGGCCGAAGAAGCTGATTGCGACCTGAGATTGCTGAAAACTTGAGAAGACCTGGAAGATAGATGACCTGCTGACGACGCCGCAGTTGGCTGTTTGTATGCAGGCCTGAATGGAATGGAGGTGGAGGTGTCCCCAAGGATGCTTGAAATGGACGTGGGCCCGCCGTCTATTGATGCGACGAGGTGGGTGCAGAACAAGTGGTACTTCGTAGCACAAGTTGGTAAGTCCTATATCCAGGACTGAAGACCCGGGCATAGAATATTGCAGATGGTGGTGGTGTTGTTTCTGCCGTCACGTTGCAAGGGAAATGATGTATATCTGTAGATGTGCCGTACTGCCCGTACCTGACTTGGGTACCTTACGTACACTCCTATGCTTACTAGAGCGACGAGTGGCTAGGCATGCTAGTGCTGTGGCGCTGTCAGCCTCAAGGAGTCAAGCCTCACTCCTGCCCGAGCCTCCTCTCCTCTTTCTCATCCATCTCGCGAACCTCAATTGTGGACCGACGGTCGCCATTTCCCCATTGTCCCATTTTCATCAACACGATTTAAAACCCAGAAGGCACAGTCGTTGAAGGCGAGCAAAGTTTTTATCCTTCGAGGTGAGCATCTGACTTCGCGACTTTTGTAAGCTGAACGTTCGAACACCTTTGTTGTTGATGTTTTTACTGTTGCTGCCTGCTGCCTGCTACCTGCTATCTGCTATCCTCGAACCATCTCTATCACTACCTAGCATTGCACTGTCAGAGCGGCAACATTAACAAACATGCCTAGAGACGATCTGACCATCGACTTTGTTGGCAAAAAAGGAGGCACCATGGTGCTCGCCGACCAGCCTGACTGCGCGGCCGTCCTTGATGACTTTACCAATCGAGTGGCCAACCTGCCCGCTGAGATCGCCTTCATGCAGGAGGAAATACAGGAGAAGGACAGACTTATGGAGAAGTGCAGGTCTGTTATTAGCAAGCTGGATACTCGCCTTCAGACCTTCATTCGCGAAAATGGTAGCCATGTCGCAAACCCCAACGAGGAGAAGTACGTCCGGACTATAAGGGAGAACTACGCAAAAGCCGAGATACTACAAGAGGAGAAGATCGCATTGGCTAAGAGAGCTCAAATAGCCATCGACAAGCACACAATCATTCTTGATAAACAGATTAAGGGTCTCCAGGATAGAGGAGAGTTCCCGAACGATCCTGATATTCCATCGATGCTACGGCCCGTCATCCCACAACAGCCAAAACATCCCGAGCCCAGCACTGCAACTCCTCTGGGCCTGAATAACAACTCGGCTACTATTGTGCATACGCGCCATCCCAACCAGCATCCTATGAGGCCTACTTCTATACCAAACCAAGCACAGCAGATGTCCGCTGCGTCGACACCCAGTGCGGCAACGCCTGCTGCAACATTTTTGTTGAACCAGCGAACTCGAGAGACATCACTTGGGGCAAGCAATAAACGTCCAAAGATGACGACAAATCTTACAACCATGCCTAGTGGACTGTCACGACCTCCCTTGGGCCCTGGCACCCCAAAGGCTGGTACGCCTGCTTCGTCGAGGGCTGGAAGCATAGGACCACGAGCTTCACAAAAGGTCGGCGCGAAAAAGGTCGCGCCACATAGAGTGGGCGGCATTCCACCAAAGCGCAAGCTGATGAAGTCCAACGTGAGCCAACTCAAACGCCCTCGAGGCAATAAGAATTCTCCTTCGTCCACGAACGACAGCGAGCTAAGTGATGCTGAATCCGCTTCAGGGGATGACGAGGACGAGGCAATTACGCCACCAGCGAAGAGGAAGGATGCAGACGGAGATGAAGATATGGACGATATGGATGATGACGAAGGCGGAGACAACAAAAAGTACTGCACATGCCAGAGCGTGAGTTATGGTGATATGGTTGCTTGTGACAACGAAGAGTGTCCATACGAGTGGTTCCACTGGTCATGTGTTGGACTGAAGAGTGAACCTGTGGGAACCTGGATCTGCCCAGTTTGTACCAACCGACCGAAGAAGGCATAGGGAGGATGGATTGCGGACGGCGGTCTTTTGTCATTAGCAAGGAGTTTGGGGCTGGGTATACCATTGGGGGTAAAGGATGGGCATTCATACAGCCAGCAGGGTCTGCGGACCAGCGTAGCTTAGTAAACAACGAAGTTACTGTTCACATTCACGACACAATATTCTATAAATTCGCACAAATCTCTGTTGAAGCACTACGATGTGATACATACTCCTCGTGTATTCGGGGCCCGTCTTCTGCTTCTAGCCGACTCTCTTTGTTATCGTACCGGCTTTTGATACACGATTTCCTTCCTAGTGTTTATATAGGGTTTTCAAAGCTAGAGAATTGTACTTATGCTACTGTGGCTGGTGAAGACTCTCACCTCCTCGTGGTGCCGGCTAAAAACCTACTCTTTAGAGTAGCGTACCTAGAGAAGAGTTAGAAGGACGTCGTAGATTCCTTAATAGGTAAGCTTTTTATAACAAATCCGTACGTTAACTACGGTTACCTTACCTAGGAGTATACGTAAAACGGACCTAAATACCTCTTATTATTCTCTCGACAACCTTAATATACCATTCCTAAAGTCTCCTTTAAGTAGTTGTTTAATCTATCCATAACGAATACCTGCGATCTATTCTTAGCTAGCAGACTCAAGGTAAAAATAAAATAGTAAGGGAAGGAGTTACAAGTAGTCATAAGTAGGAGTTAAGCTACCTTATATCTATTAGGGGCTTCTCTACTTCCTCGAGGGACTCTTATTCGTCTAATGGCTTTTTTTGTGTTCCTATGTTGTAATTCAAAGGTATAGTTTATCAAATAAAACCCTTTTAGGAGCTAAAGACAGGACTGCAGATCCGAGGTATTGTTACTTAAAACGATTAAAACCAATAGTACAACTAAGTAATAAGATTAGTTGTAGCCTTGTAGCTATTAACTCTAAACTTATAATCTTTCTAGCACATAGAGCTAAATGGCTGTATTGTATGTAGCTTATATAACATAACTTTTTGACTTCCATTTCCGCGGTGTACGGGGCAAAAGGCAGCGAAAGAACTAATTGATTTCAAATATTAGATAGACTCACGTTCAACCTCACCCTCGCAATTCTCCCTAATCCACTCATCTAACCTCCCCTGCAAGGGAAAAGGAGGCACAAATTTCCTCGCCTCACCCTCTTCATTGACAACAGGCAAGGGTCCTTGAGAAGAAGCTCTATCCGAAGAGAGCAGCATCTCGACAGCTGGAGCATCAGCCCACGTTACCGCTGTCGGTTTCTCGACTGTGATCTTTATGTGATATTGGGCTGGACTTGCGGATCTAGAGACGAGAAAGCATCTGATGATGCGGCGGCCGAGATGTGATGCTAATGCTTCAAGGGTTTGGAAGGATGATTCTTCGATTGTCTGGGTGATGTCAGTACTCCCTTTTAGAACATGCCAGATGTGTTTAAACCCTGTGAGGAAGTGAGGATGAATACCTTGACGACGATCTCCTCCAACTCAGCATAAGCATCTGTATTCCTGCTCGCTAGAACCCACCGCTCAACCTCAACATTGGCAACGACAATTTGCTTGGCTAACCGCTCATTAGGATTAACACCAATCAGCGTCTGAATCCTCAAATCATGCAACCGCAGCTTGATCGCGCAAGAAATCGGAGATCCAGCGGGAGACGACGTCTGATACACCGAAGCACCCGTTAAACTAACACCACTACCAATGAGCGAGGCTTTGGGTAACCTAATACAAATCTCCAACGCCTTCACCATGGCCAAATCAAGGGGTACTTTCTCCCGTTTCTCGTTGACATCAGTACCTGCCCTGCCCTCTCTACCTTCGAGATCCAAACCCGTCAAATACGCCCAAACGCAATCAAGCAGCGCCCTTAAATCGTGATTCCCCACCCCCCCGAACGTCTCAAGAGCAGCCAGAATAGCTTTACTCAAGATGCCATAATGAACAGTGCTGTTGGTCACGGCATCGGATTGCGATGCTGTGGCGAACGGGTGTTGGAGAGACACGGATGCAGAGATCAGGACCGGTTGCAGCTTGTTGGGGGTGCCCCAGGCGTCTGTGCCTACTTTTGCGCTGGCTTGCAGGTTTTGGACTCGGATTGTTGCGTGTGGCTCGCCCGCTGCTTGGGCTACCTGCCAGGAGGTTTGAAGGAGTGCCATTCTTGAACGCACTAGCCTCTTGGTGTGAGGATTTGGAATATGATTGAGTAGGTGAGGTCGTCTTGTGAAGGGAATCTTAGTTACGCTGTTACCTACCGAAAGAGAACATTTACCCTGGAAGTTTTGAGACCTTGGTTCGCCCTGCAAACCTGAGAGCCTGCTACGATATACTGCGAAATCACGTAGGAGTAGGTCAGCGTAATACCTGTTATTCCTAAGAAATTGCCCGGGCTAAGGGCGCTTGCCATCACGTGAGAATATCATTACCCTCCCTGCCAACCCTCGGCCCTAAGCCCAATGCGGCTTTTCTCTCGACAAGAATGAATGGGCGTTCGGTTCATCCCAATTTCCCAAACTTCTGTGTCTTTGGAACCCTCCAACTAGTTCTCCACCAGTTCATTCGGAGAATTTGTACGACATGCAACAAGATCTTAATTGCGGTATAGTGTGCGGTTTTAAATACTTGCTAACCTCCTGAGAGAGCTTTGGCAACGGTTGTGGCTTGCCATGCGGAGAGTTTCAGGTGGATGATACGACTGCACAATTTTGTGAAAATCAATCTTGGAATCATGGAGTTGTCGTGGGATTTAACATTTCTAATTACTTTGAAGATTCGGCGGCCAAAGCCTTGAAGCCCTGGAGTAGATCGTCTCGCAGGTCTTCCCATCCCTCGATACCGATGCTTACACGAAGGAGACGCTTGTCTACTGTGTCGTCCGTCATGGTCCTCCACTCAATCAAACTTTCGACACCTCCTAGACTCGTGGCATGGTGAAAGAGTGCCAGTTTGCTTGGTAGCCGACGCGCAAAAGCTTCCTCTTTCATCCAGATGGCGAAGACAGCTCCAAACCCATTTGGCATCTGCTTCTTGAGCCAGCCGTCCTTGAGGTCCTCTTCCTGCAAGCTAGCATGCTCGATCTTCTCCACCACTTGGCGCACAACCTGACTATTTCCAGAACTGAGAGTTGCACTGTCGCTGACCGAAGTCTCTTTCTCGGGGTGCAGGGCAGCATTTAACCACTCTACAATCTTGCCCGTGTTAAAAGCCTGTCTCTCAACTCTTACTTCCATAGTCCGCACACTTCTCACACCAAGCCACCCTTCCATATTACCCATCACATTGCCCAGGAACAATCTCTCGTTCTGAAGTATCTGAAACCAACCTTCCTTCTCCCTCGCTGGATTGACGGTCAAGATACCGCACAGCATATCTGAGTGGCCTCCAACATACTTCGTACCACTATGCATAACGATGTCAGCACCCCATAAGAAAGGATCCTGCAGAGGCGGTGGTGCAAATGTGGCATCGACGGTCAAGAAAGCTCCACGAGCATGTGCCTTCTCAGCATACGCTTTAAGATTCCGCGCCGTGCCGTACGGGTTGAGCGGTGTCTCCACATGTACGATATCTCCAGGTTGTAAATCTTCAGCTGGGCAATCAAGATCCAGCTTCTTGAGCCCGGTAAGCTTTGAGTGGATATCGATGACCCCGTGACATCCATGATAGCCTTCACCAATGGAGATGCGCTTGGGATTAAGCAAAACTAGTAGGGCATGGAAGGCGCTGAGTCCGGAGGCATATGTCACTGTAGGACCTTTTAGAAGCTTGGAGAGAACCGCTTCAAAGCGAGTAGTGTTTGGTGTCGTAAGGCGTGAATAAACATGGCCTTCATATGGGTCGTTGGGCTTTGCAGGAGAATTAGCGGTGTACTTTGGGTGTTGGTGCCTCTGCGAGACTCACATCAGTTGTGACCTTCAGTGTATCCGGGTCACTGCCATATCGAAAAGTGGTAGAGACATGTAGCGGCGGTGCTACATCGGGGCCATTATTGAGGTAATCGTCACCATGGATTGCAAGGGAGCTAAGGGAGAGGCCTGGAGCAAGGCCATGTGTCTGCTGAGGGTCGTGATCCTCTGCATTTTCAGAAGTACTTAGACCAGGCATAGTCGACAAAGTTCCAAAAGTTCCCCTTTTTTGCATTGTTTAAGAATGAAGTGGTGTCGATGTTGATGAAAAAGTCACATTATGGAGGTACTAAGCTGCGCCCTTCGATGTGGGGACCGGGATCTGTCATACATGCTTCGGAGCAAACGCGGAGTTCTACCCACTTTCTCATGTGAGAGTCACTAAACAAAAAGCAGATAGTTGTTAAGTGAAGCCACCAAGATATTCAGTGGCAACATAGCCGGCTATAGTTAGTTGCAAAGCAGATCTCAAGCAGAGACGAGAAAACGTAAAGCAAATGGGTATCATCAAAAGCTAGCCAGACGCCATGATGGAAACGAGCCCACACATCATAAATCCCAAATAACATCATCATAAACCTCGCACCTCATGCCAAAGCTGGTGATTTCCCTTTAACCATGTTCCCAAAATGATACAAGATCTCGTATTGATTTTTAGGGTCCGATTGTATCCAGTCGTCCATCGCCTTCGTGATTCTCGTAACTATAGGGGCAGCCTCTTCTGAACTCATCTCAAGTCCACTTGTCTCATTTCCTCGTGTCACATAGGAATCATGACCAGCCAGCTGGATCGCACTCTTCTGGATCTCTTCTATGGTGTAAGAAACTGAGTGGACCAAGTTGTACATTTGTTGGGATTCGGGAATATTCTCCAAAGGAAGCAAGCCAGTCTTCATTCGCTTCAACTTTCTTGGACCACTCGCACCCATGGATTTTTGCCTTTTTATCAGATACGCTCGCGGGTCACCATCAGGAAGAGAGCTCTTGAAAGGTTCCTTCTGGGGCCCAGAACTTTCGTTGCGGCGAGGGATTTCAAGAACTGCAATGGCAGCATTGTAGCGGTTCTTATGGGGAGACGAGCGAGGAGGAGTCTCAACTAAAAGTACGCCGCCTGATATTGTCCTTGAAGATCGGAGTTCTTCGCGGCGGAGTCGAGTAGCATCCTCTTTCCTCTGCTCGAAATCCATAGCCCACGCAAGCTCTACATTCGATTGTTTCTGCTGTCCAACACTAGCACCACTCTGCTCTCGAGGAAGCTGGCTATCAGCAACCAACTTTGTTTGGCGCATAGAATCCCGCATCAACCCGACTTGAGGGTTCTTGAGAGGGTTTACAAATGGCCTATTTGGACCTCTGACTCGTTTAGATGGGCCCACCCGATCCGTTGGAGGTGGTGTCAGGAGTGGTTCTTGCCGAAGTTGTCTTGCCGAGACGAAGTCATTGACCGGCCTGAAACGATCTTGCACTGTAAGTTGCACATCGTCATCAAGCAGCATTGGATCACGGTCAGACGCTGCAGCCATGAGATCTAGTTGCGGCGATGAAGGACGGCGGTGTAAGTTGGTATGGAGCAGCGGATTGGTAATCTGAATCGGTGGAGAGATACTTCTTCTATTGTCTAGAGTATTCCTAGAAGCCAATTGATCCGATATTAGAGATGAAGAATCTCTCGTCTGCACCGCACGATGTGGCAAAGCTGGTAAATGCGCTGGTCCAGAGATGTTTGGTTCTTTACAACTGTTAAGCATGGTCTGAATGTGATTGATATTCCTCCTCTCCTGCACTGGTGTATTCATCTTTGCAATAACCCACGGATTCAACGCAACGTTGGGTGCGTCTCCCAACTCGCGACCTGATCTTTGTGGCAAGCTAGATCTCGAGAATGCATTGTGCCGTAATTTGCGCTGAGGGTCTTCGACTTGTTGAGTGTAATCTGTGGACATGTCGAAATCCCATTTTCGTTTTTTATTTCCAGCGGTAGAAGGGCTTCCAGACATATCCGTAGTAATGTTCCTCCCAGCTGCTTGCTCTTTCACTGCAGGAGGCGATGAATCTGACCCTGAGGTCGTAGCGTCTACGGAATCCACAGCTGCACTCTCCCCAGACCGAATCGAAGCCTGGGGTGCCACAGACTTAGTGCTCCCTCGATTGTGCAATACCTTGAAACTGTCCAGCTTCTCGGCCAAGGGTCCAGGGGCAGGCATTGCAGAGACTGTTTTGATTTTGGCAGAGGAGCCATAGATTTCTTTCAAGAATGCCTCTATTGAGTCCAATATGAGTGCCTCATTGTCAAAAAGGACGTCATCTTTGGCTGGCTCGATGTTGGCGTCATAGCTGGCCACCGGGCATATGATGCTCAGGTGTAGAAATGGACTTCTGAGTTTCTCTGAAGACATTGTTGCTATGGAATTGCTGAGATACTTCTTGAAGATAGTCACAATCTTCTTCATAGTGCCCTTTTCATGTGAAACCGGCCTGTGGTCGATAGAGAGATACTGACCGTTACCGATCTTCGCAGGATCAGCATCTGGCTTAGGTAGAAATGCGTATAAGCTGAACTGAGATATTTGAGGTTCAGTAGATGGTATACTGTTTACAGTTCCCTCTTTCTCCTCGACTGATCCGCCCTCCTTGACCTGCATTTTGGAAAATGTCAGGGACTTCTCAATACACTGCAGAGCCGCTTCCCTTCCAATGACTTGGGACACAGCCTCCCTGATTCCGTCACTTGAACGAGGCGCGAATGACCAACCGCCCTTAGTCCCTTTGTTGATTCTAAGACCGAATCTGGTCGAAGGTCTCGCAAGTGCATATGATATCAGAAGGTCTTTGATTTTGGCTAGTGTCTTCGTAGCATTTTTCAAGGCGTTCGTCTTTCTGACAGGCAATTTTGCCATGAAATTGATCACGGAGATAGTGGTTCCATTTGGATGAGAAGCACGGCTCCGCTTTGCAATTCCTCCAGGGGCCTTCAACTTGACCATTGTCGCAGTTGGCTCGCCTTCAGTTCTCGTCGTTACCGAGACTTCACCCATCTCAACGGCGCTTGCCAAAGCTTCTCCTCTGAAGCCCAGAGTAAGGCCACCGAGGGACCTAAGCTCCTCAAAGGATCTCAATTTGCTCGTGTGACCTCTTCTGCCCAACGAGTCAAGGTCTTCGTTTGGGATTCCATGGCCATTGTCTCGAACTTCAATCTTGTCGAGTGTGTTTGAAGAGATGAGTATATCAATCGATGTTGCCCTCGCATCAAGGGCATTATCCACAAGCTCCTTAACAAGAGAAGTAGGTGTCGTAAGGACTTGTGCAGAGCCGAGGAGGTGGATGGTGGTGCGAGATAGAGGCTTGATAGACATCTCGATAGAAGTTGTTGATGCTGACAGCTCAGTTCCTCCCCTCTCCTCTCACTCCCGGACACTCGCCTCTCACGAGTCACCGGGCGAAGATAGATAGATACTTAGGCTCGCGTGAGAGGATGGTATTAATGTTGATTGTAGATGGATCCTCGTACTCGAGTATGCAGTTGCAGTATATTCTCAGCCTCGCGCTTGGACCATTATTCACCCGGTGTTTAACCAGCCCCTCCTCGCGGCAAGGCTTTCAATTTGTGAATTTGATGATTTGTGCACGTCCAAACCAATCACAAAAAGTGTGTCATCGCGATTTGAAGTACCACCTTTGACTCACGAGAGTGCTCACCTCTCGCGCTCCATACCTCTACTGTCTTCCCCCTGCGACTCAATTGATACTTGATCATCATATTGACCAGAATACCGGCAAAACGTCGAGGATTCTTCTCAGAGCGCTCTGGGTGCGCAGGACGCCTTTCAGAAGTACTCTGAGCTCTCATA
Organism: Pezicula carpinea; assembly: GCA_026119845.1. Taxonomy (NCBI): domain Eukaryota; kingdom Fungi; phylum Ascomycota; class Leotiomycetes; order Helotiales; family Dermateaceae; genus Pezicula; species Pezicula carpinea. Next base: position 376,190 of record JALRMK010000020.1, read on the forward strand.
CATTCAGAATGGCTACCAACGCAGCCTCGTACAATCCAAGTAAAGAACATGGAGCCTTTGAGCTCACCAAACTTGCAATCGATACTCACTAACATGTTATAGTTGGGGAGCAAACCGGTTCGGTCACTGGCAGACCACCACCAGTATCCAGCGAAACGAAGACCGCGCTTGCAGACGCTGCACAATCCGAAGCTACTGGATCTCACACTGCTGGGCAAGATGCTGGTAGCAAGGTTGGAACTGCCGCTGCTGGTACTGCTGAAAAGAAGGTGAAAAGCGAAAAAGAATGTAAGGATCCATTCTTGTAATATAGCGACTAGCTATGTCCAATACAGTTTTTTAACTCATTTTGCGCATAGTGGAGAGAGAACGCAAGAAGGCAGAGAAGCAGGCTAAATTCGACGAAAAGAAAGCAAAAACATCTACAGCTACACCTGCGACGTCCAGCAAAACCAAGGAGAAGAAGGCCAAGGCTGAGAAGAAGGCTGTGGAGGAAGCCCTGCCACCATACGTCGAGGACACCCCTAGTGGAGACAAGAAGAGTACGTATAGCAAGAATGGATGTTGTGGAAGAGAAAGAGCTAACGGCACCCAGTAATCAAGTCGTTTGATGATCCTCAGTACAAAGCATACAACCCGGTTGCCGTGGAGTCTGCATGGTATGATTGGTGGGAGAAAGAGGGTTTTTTCAAACCAGAATTCACGGCCGATGGCAAAGTCAAGCCCCAAGGAGCGTTCACGATTGTTGAACCTCCACCTAACGTCACTGGAAATCTTCATATGGGCCATGCGCTTCCAAACGCACTACAAGATCTCCTGATCCGATGGAACCGCATGCACGGCAAAACTACGTTGTGGCTTCCTGGATGTGATCATGCCGGTATCTCAACGCAGAGCGTCGTTGAGAATATCTTGTGGCGAAGAGAAGAAAAGACTCGTCATGATCTGGGCAGAGAAAAGTTCATTGAGAAGGTTTGGGACTGGAAGGATGAGTACCATTCAAAGATTAACAATGTCCTCCGCAAGATGGGCGGTTCATTTGACTGGACTCGTGAGGCGTTCACTATGGATGAGAATTTCTCTAGGGCTGTCACAGAGACATTTGTTACACTGCACGAGGAAGGCATTATTTACAGAGCAAATCGCCTTGTAAACTGGGACTGCAGAATGAACACGGCTTTGTCCAATCTTGAGGTCAACAGCAAGGAGCTTACAGGTCGGACTCTCTTGGATGTTCCTGGTTATGACAAAAAAGTCGAATTTGGTGTCATTATTCATTTCAAGTACCCAATTGAAGGGACTGATGAAACGATCGAAGTAGCAACAACACGTATTGAGACTATGCTCGGAGACACCGGGATTGCTGTCCATCCCGACGATGAACGATACAAGCATCTTGTTGGAAAGAAAGCCATTCACCCTTTCATTGAGGGTCGTCTCATGCCAATTGTCGCAGATACTTATGTCGAAAAGGACTTCGGGACTGGAGCTGTAAAGATCACTCCTGCTCACGATCAGAACGATTTTGATCTTGGTCAACGTCACAACCTTCAATTCATTAATATCTTTACCGATGATGGAATGCTGAATGAGAACGCCGGCATTTATGAAGGCCAGAAGCGTTTCGATGCTCGATATACCATCCAGGATGACCTTAAGAAGGCCGGACTGTACGTGGATAAGAAGGATAATCCCATGGTTGTTCCATTGGGCGAGAAGTCCAAGGACATCATCGAGCCAATGCTAAAGCCTCAATGGTGGATGAAAATGAAAGAAATGGCAGCCGAAGCGATTCGAGTCGTAGAATCTGGGGAAATTGTGATCCGTCCAGAATCTGCAAGGGCGAGCTATTTGAGATGGATGTACAACATCAACGACTGGTGTCTCTCTAGACAATTGTGGTGGGGTCACCAAGCACCCATGTACTTTGCCGAGATTTATGGTGAAGAGGGTGACGGGAGTGATGAGAGTCTATGGTTCGCTGGTCGCACAGAAGAGGAGGCACAGATTAAAGCCAGCAAAGCATTGCCAGGAAAGAACTTCAAGCTCAAGAGAGATGGTGACGTTCTTGATACCTGGTTTTCCTCTGGATTATGGCCTTTTGCGACTCTGGGCTGGCCAAACAAGACACATGACTTAGCCAACCTATATCCGACATCTGTGTTGGAGACAGGTTGGGATATTCTATTCTTCTGGGTTGCACGTATGATCATGTTTGGTCTTAAAATGACTGGCAAGGTTCCATTCACAGAAGTCTACTGCCACTCCCTCATTCGAGATTCTGATGGCCGAAAGATGTCAAAGTCACTGGGAAACGTCATTGACCCTCAAGATGTTATTCAAGGAATTACTCTGGATGATCTGCACAAGAAGCTGAGATCCGGTAACCTGAACCCTCTCGAGGTGGATAGGGCGGAGAAGTACCAGAAGACTGCATTCCCTGATGGTATTCCCGAATGTGGAACAGACGCTCTTCGGTTTGCCTTGGTATCGTACACTACGGGTGGTGGAGATATTGCCTTCGATATCAAAGTCATCCACGGATACCGTAAGTTCTGCAATAAGATCTGGCAGGCGACAAAGTATGTCTTGAGTAACCTTGGTGATGATTTCGTGCCCCAGAAGACCAGCAAGCTCACGGGCAAGGAGTCGCTCTCAGAGAAGTGGATCCTGCATAACCTGACGATAGCAGCAAAAGAGGTCAACAAGGCCATTGAGGACCGCGAATTCATGCATTCCACCTCGTCGATTTACAAGTATATTCTCACCCAGCTGTGCGACGTTTACCTTGAGAACTCAAAGGCCATTCTCCAGAATGGTACCGCAGAGGAGAAGCGCTCTGCGATGGATACACTGTACACTGCACTGGAAGGTGCTTTGACACTTATTCACCCTTACATGCCGTTCCTAACGGAAGAGCTCTGGCAACGATTGCCTCGCCGTCCGGAAGACAAGACACCTTCAATTGTCCTTGCCCAGTACCCAGTCTATGAGGCCGAGAAAGACGATCCTGCATCGGCACTAGCTTACGAGCTTGTCCTTGGCGTCTCTAGGGGTATCCGATCACTCATAGCTGAGTACTCGCTGAAGGACGAAGCAAAGGGTAACATTCAAGTCTCGATTCTCCCACCGAAGTATCACTAACGAGTTAACAGTATTCATTCAAACATACAACGCTACTGCGGGCGAGACTGTCGCTGCACAAATCCAATCTATCCAGTCCCTCTCAGGCAAGGCTGTTACATCACTTTCAATTCTCTCCTCTGCCGATGCTCGCCCAGCAGGCTGTGTCGCATTTTCTGTCTCCTCGTCGGCAGCTGTTTTCTTACACGTCAAGGGTCGCGTTGACATTGATGCTGAGATCTCAAAGGCCACCAAGAAGCTCTCCAAGACACAGATGGGTGTAGCGAAGCAGAAGAAACTTCTTGACGATCCTGCTTACCAGCAGAAGGCTAGTACAGAACTGCAGGAGGTCGAGAAGAAGAAGTTGGCTGATCTGGAGACGGAGAAGCTAGCCTTCGAGGAGACGATCAAGCAATTCGAGGCATTGAAGCTTGAGTAAAGAGTTGTTTTAACTTTTCACGTAAATTCAAATGAAGACTTGGTGTGGGTGATGGAAATTACTTTGCTAAGAGTTGCTTAGAGCTCCCATTCATGTAATTGCGAGACATTTGGTGATCAAGACAGTGATGTTCCCGGTTTAGGAAGACTCAGATAGAAAAATGAGAATATACTCATGAGTTCTTCATTTATTCATGTTGATACCTAGGTAGCTATGACTTTAATTGAAGGACAAACGAAGTAACCCATGGTCCAAGGTGCCCCGTGCCTCTTCGTTTCGGTGCAGGTATGTAAGCACAGAGACCGGAAGCTCGTGAATCGTAAAGGGAAATCATGTTATCGTTATTTGCCAAAACAGTCTTCACGCCCTCCGTGAACAACCGGCATCACTCAGTCGGCCAGACTCCAAGCCACCCCGAATCATCGTCTTGCCTACTTCTTATAGACATTGCCGTTTGGATCAGTGTAGGTAGCGCCGCCGGAGCTGCTGTTGTGGTAGGTGGATCCGTTTCCGTTTGAGTAGTAATGCGTGCATTGTCCAAGTCACTTCTGTTTGTTCTATTATAGAGGGGAAAAACTCCTGCTGTGGGGAGAGGGGGAAGAGGAGGGGTGTTTGAGAGAGGTGGAGGAATACGTACGTAGGAGCCGTCGGTGTTGGAGTAGTGGTATGCGTCACCGGAGGGTTGGGATCGAGTGTCATAGCTGTTGCCCTGTTCGTTCGAATAGTTAGCATCTGTTCTTGGAGACAGACGTCTAGACACTGGGAGACTGGGAGGTAGATTGTATGAGGGGAGAGTGATTTACTTGACTGTTAATTCCGCTACCCGTGATAGTGTAGGGAGTGTAATCGCTGGAACCAGAGCCGGAGCCAGAGTTTCCCTTTCCAGACATGATGGGTGATTGTTGTGGTGTCGGTCGACGTGGTGTATGGGGATAAATTGATTCCTCAATTGAGTTGTGGTTGAAAGTAGCAGAGCAGAGGCAGGAGTGGTTGCTTGAAGTGTACGTGGTGGTTTTGAAAGTGTGTAGATGTGGTGCGAATGAGGAGAAGTGGTGAAGGGGGAGGTTAATATAGTAGTAAGTAGGAGGTGGTACCCCACTTCGCTTGTCACGTCATGCCCATGCCGAAGTCAAAGAAAGAACACAAGGGACACCCGTCGACTTCCTGGCTGGGGACAAGCGTCTCCTTGTTGAGCTATAGAGACGTTGGAGGACATTCAGAGAATGAAAAAGGACGAAGAGTGAGGTACATATAACGCCAGTAAGTACCTACTACATAAAAGTTTATACTTAATTACAAGTAGTATCTCTCTTAAGACTCCCCACTCTCTTTTCTGCTTCTCCTCCGCCGAGGTCCTATAAGTGGTGAAGTAAGCTAAGACCCATTGGGAGCCGTCGCTAAGAGCACCTACTTAAGTATTAGGGAGAGGGGCGACCTCGAGGAAGAACGTGTATCATGAGCTGTTAGTTTGGAAATACTAGTGTCAGCTTCAGAGTTGACCGAGCCTGTAGATATCCTTTCTTTGAAAATAGCCTATGGCTGTGGAATTAATTTAACAAAATAAATGCTGAAAAGCTTAGTATGATCCCCTGACTCCGAAGTGCTGAAATTCCTTGCTGAGACACCCCTTTTCCTTCCTCGCTATGCAGTTCTTTTTATCCCAATACAACAGCTCACATAATCACACATCTCTTGTCGTCTTTGCTTTTTACATCGACGGCATCACCAGAAGCATCCGTCCAATCCACACTGCTTACATCATCGCGTGTTTTCGGCTTGCTTTTCTCTTTTCTCATACTCGCTCTCCATCCCCTTTTCTTAGCCTCATTGGTAATCTTAGCCGCGCTCTTCTCCACTCGGCTTTGCTTTCTACCTAGTGTCATGGGGTTTGGGTTGAAGAATGGAGATGGCTCTCCCGCAGATGAGACACTACGGATTGTTTCCAGCCGCGCCATTGGTGGTCTCATCTCAGGTGATTGCGGCTCATTCTGCTGACTGGACTTATTACTCTGGCTGCCACGTCGGGAGGGAGAGCTGGAAGTGGATGGTGGATAACGCCCATGAGATGGAGAAGATGACGGAGCTAGACGAGAGCCGCTATTTGGACGGGCGGGAGACCCATGCGCCCCAACAGCAGCTCGAGGGGGTGTGGCACGAAAACCCTGATCTGGCGCAAGACGTGGTGGAGGAACGGCATCTTTGTTCACAGCAAAAGGACGTTGTCTAGGGTCCGAGACCGAGCGACGTCGAGATTGTTGGACTCCGTTCCCGGCAGTGAACTGGGGCGGGGCATGAGGGCTAGAGCCTGAACGCCGCCGTGAAGGATTGGCAAGTACGTTTCCGGGAGGACGTCCTGTGCGACTATTGAGACGCGCCAGTTGATCTGCACTTGGCATGACCATAGATTCCAGACTCGGCGAAAGAGGCCCCTTCTGTGACTGCGAAGAAGTCGCTGGGGCAGTCTCACTCCGCTTCGATATTCGCAAAGGCTCTTCGCTATTATCGGCAACACGTGCTGGTATTGGGACTGTTTCACTTCGCCTGGGCTGTGGTGGTGATGCCTGCAGTTTTGGCATGTCGTCTGCTTCGTCCAGAAGTCCTTGCGTTGTTGGTGGCGGCGAGGTGAGACGATGATCATCGTTTGGCGGCAGTGGTAGTTCTTGATCCATACGATCCCTCGTCAGTCTTCTATTTGGTGTAGAGGATGTCTCGTTGCCCCCTAAAGCAACGCCAATGGGCTCTGTCTCGTCCTCCCAAGTGACCACACGTCGCTGGGGTGTGGCGGTCGGCATTGGTGGAATCGGAGAGATTGGTTGTTGGACAGTTGCTCTCATGACTGGATTTGGTACGCAGGCTGGGGAGCTGTCGGCTCCAGAGCCCACAGGCCTTCTGTGTATTTGTTGTTGAGGATCTTGAGGTCTAGATATGTCGCGGGGTGTCGGTTGAGGGGTGCCAGGGGGCGAAACATCATAGAGATCATCGAAAGTGACAAACACGGGACTAGTTACAGGGCGAAAGGCATCGTCGTCAAGAATGGAGGCACTGCGCGCAGTCCTGGTCGTGGAATCACTGAGAGTGCGCTGGAGGGAAGTGCGGCGTGGGCGAGGTTCAGCAGCAGTGAAGGTGGTCCGAGTGCGGTGCACGTTGCCAAGATCCGCCAAGCCAGGAAAGTCGCAGTTGGGCGTCTGCTGTGGTTGTTGCGAGTTTCTTGTTGTTGTTGTTGCTGCTGCTCCAGCGAGCACCGCTCTTTGTAAGTGTTCCGGCAGCGTCAGAATCGGATCCTTGCTGTATGGTGGAGGCCTGCAAATGATATGATTAGCCTTGCTTGATCTGCAGAGAGCGCCATGATCCATCTTGACCGCACGTAGACTCCGAGTAATCCATCGTGGCCGTCTGCGCTTCTCCAAGCTACAAGACACGTTACGATGTTTCATCCAGAGAGCTATGATGATTTTGCCAGCTGCCGAGACGACGCGCATAGCGATCTGACCCCCGGGGCATAATCTTCTGCTGCACGGTACAAAGCAGAACCAACTAACGGTACGGAGCACTTACGGGGGCACCCAATTGTCTGCATCGCTTTCGTGGGGATGCTCTTGCCTGCCATCTGCACGACGATATTCAATATGATCTTGGGCAACAGCGCGGGGATGCAGTCGTCGATTTAGAGCTGCTGCTGTCGCAGCGCGCCGCAAAGTTGTGCCTGAGCGAGGGCTTGTCTGTGAGTATGGGGCGTCAAATGGATCCTCGTGGTCCTCATCCACCGATGCAGTGTCTGTACTGTCAGTTGGAGTCAATGGGTGACTGGGTCGCCTCAATGAAGAACCACAGGATTGCGGTCGAAATGGTTCACTGAGATCCTGAAGAGCAGGCATCGCCGGTCCTGGCGGCGGGACGGCCCTGGTAGCAGTTGTGAGAGATCGGCCAATGTTGCCGCCACCAGGACGGTTGCCACGCCCTCGCTGAGCCACTGTCCTCCTCCTGACAATGGCTACTTCAGTAGCCATATCTCTGTGCTCTTCCTCCAACATCTGCCCTTCTTTTTCGCCGACTTCTACGGTGATGACGCGTTTCTTGCCATCAGACGGCCCATAGTTGAAATCCAAAATTGTAATGCGCCCACCGTCTGTTGGTGAGATGCCATCGTCGTCGCTTACAGGTGATTGGGCCCCAATGCCAGGTGCTACTGCCACGAGTCTTTCTCCGTGTGACTTTGAATTGTCACTAACCCATGTCATCGCACTCACGCCATCCAGAGTGGCCATCTTTCTGCCTTCTATGAATGTGTTCCGAACCCTATCACAGAGAAGTTGCCACTGTGGAGTTCTGCTAGTACTCGGCCGTCTGTTGATGGAACGCAGTGAAGGAGCACTATTTCGGCGGCCTATTGAACTTACAGGTGTACTAACCTCGCTCTCCACGTTGCTGTTCATCCCATTGCTTATATTTGGCGTGGCATCAAGGTCTTCTGGAACTCCATAAAGCCATATTGAACCTTGAAACCCCGCAGCTACCAGATCGCCCGAATTGCTTGCCGCAGGAAGGGTCGAGGGCAGCAAGTGGGAATTGGAGCCAAATTCTGCAATGGGTCCTGTAAAATATGTGGTTCCGTTGCGCAGATCATCTATGCGGACTGCTCTGAATGTTTCAAAGACTCGATCGTAGGTAAATGTCCAGCTTGCCTCGTCATCCAGATGGCTCGGGAGAAGAACAGCATGACTGCAGTCTCGACTAAGGTTGGGAAACAGCAGAGAATTCGTCCATAATGCACTTACGCTCTCTTCTTGCAGGGAACTTCCTGGGTCGTAATAAGGTGCGGTCAAAACAACCGTGCTCGGATTTCGTGATTGGAAGGTAGTTCCAAGCAGTTGTGTGCTATCCCCAGAGAATACTAATGAATCGACTGCATAGCATTTCACAGATCTGCGGTCTATGCTAGCGCCTGGATCCAAAGAGGATACTTCTATCCCAGAATCATACGCAGCAGCTAAAACAGAGCCCGTCGGTGACAATGCAATTGTCCTTGGGGTGTGATCTAAAGTAACTGCTTGTGTATGTCTTGGATGCTCCCCGGTCAAGTCATATAGGTCAACCTGGAGATCTGTTGAGAGAACTGCCAATAGAGACCCATTATCTGTGATTGTTGTGGCGACTGGTCTTCGCAATATCTTGAGCTCCCGTTTGACTAATATTTCCGGACTCGTCACGTCAATGACATGTATTCGAGACGAACTATATGCCAAGACATAATGGCCTTTTGCGGAGAGGCTGAAGTGGAAGGCTTCGCCTCCAGGAGCTGACGCAGAACTGATAGATGTTGAAACCAGATTTATGACGGTCTCTCGAGGTCGCAGGTAGGCTTCGAATAAATTCCGCTTGATCTCATGCGCGAACAGCCGCCGAAGCCGTGGTAAACTGTTCTCGTCTTCTGGAGGGGTAGTCGAGCGATGGGCAGCGCTGTACGACGGGCAGTTTGACAGATGCCGAACATAAAGATATGAGCGATCCGCAACAGCCCGCCACCTGCTATTTAACAACAGCAAAGATGCGAAGGAGTTTGGCGTCGTATATTCGAGGATTCTATAGAGGACTGATTAGTCGGGCGCATACATAACAGAGGCGCGCAGAAGCACGAGCACCAGCACTCACTGCTCAATGATCTCATCAGGTAGTCTGTGGAAAGCCAGGCTTCTCACCTCACCCTCCTCTCCTATAGACTGCCGGCCATCCTTCTCAGGCGTCGAGGGAATGGCAAGGCTAATCGTCGCCATGTCGAGGTCGCAGGGGACTACTCGACGACAGTCAAACGTACGCAATCTTCGGCATTAAAATCGAGGGGTTTGGATGTCCAGGGCCAGTTTGAGGTATCGCATTGTCCGTTGACTGATGGAAGGACTTCATAGAGCACAGAACGAAGCCGTGGGCATGACGAGAGGTTCCTTGCACTTGTAAAATGGCAAAGGTACTGCGTAAATAATGTTTTTGTCCCCAAAGTACGCTACACAGGCGCGTCGCTGGGACAATCTGAGGTCACCGGCTGCGAGGGCGGCTACAAGGAAAGAAAGATACAAGGATGTCGTCGATCGTTCAAACTTGGTCGATTGATTCGCCCACTTTGGTCCTCGGACGTTGGCCGAAACAACATCACAAGATGGGCTTGTTTTCTGAACAACAATAACTCGGAACCTGGACGGTGTTGTTACCTCGCCAATTCGTGGATACAGTGAGGTTTCTATCCAAAGGACTTTCAACGCAGGCAGGCGAGCTGGTGATACACGCTGGCCCCTAAGACCTTACACGCGCGCCGTTCTGGTTTTATGTAGGTCGTCTACAGCTAGAGGATATCTATGTATCCCTAGGTTGTTGTACGTGGTGAAAGTACTCAAAACAACCATCTAGCTTTGGGGAGGAAAGGAGCCTTCGCTCTACTGCCTATATAGCAGGGAGACTCGGGGTGCCCCGTATTTGCATTAGCAGTCGACTACTAGAGAATATGTCTAGTATTCAAGTTACTATATACATGTCTAAGTTACTTAGAAAGACACCTAGCTGACTACCGAGAGACCTATGTGAACGTCAAGTCCTACACTACAGTAAGAGCAAGGCAGTGCACGGTCCGTCAACCAAGTCACAAGTTCAGCATTGATAAAGTCCGACCAGCCTTCGACAATTTACAATTCAAATAAAGTCACCATAAAGCCACCTTGCTACCTATCTTCCATGTTCAGTCTCTTGCCTTCGCTACATGCAGAAATGCCATATTCCCATTCCCATTCCCATCCCATCATCCTCTTCCTCTTCCTCCTCTTATTCATCAGATTCATCTTCGCCTTCGCCTTCGTCCTCTCCTCCGGCAGAGTTGACGAAAGCAGCAGTGGCCTTCTCGAATGCTGTTGCACGGGTCTTCTCCAGGTCCTGTGCCTCATCCATAATCGCAGCCGGCGTCTTCGCAAGCATGACCTTTGAAAGTTCTGTGCTCGCCTCCTGGGTCCTGCCCATGTTCCTCTTGACCAGACCTGATAACTCTTCGTCAGCAAGCAAATTTTTGGAGAAGATGTTGCTCAGAATTACGTACCACCAACATGGAGCTTCTCGAAGGTGGGCTTGTGCTCAACCAATAGGCTGAGTTGGGTCTCGGTGAGGTTCACAATAGTCTTCATCTGAGCCAGGACCTGCTTGCTCTCCTCCTCTGTAGGGGTAACGCCCTGAAGGTGTCATTGTCAATCAAGGCTGGCAATAGGAGAAATGCGGGAACCAACATCGTATGCCTTGATTGTCTTCTTGATGGATGAGACCACCGAGTTACTCTTCTGGCCCAACAAGATAGCATCGGTAAGTTTCATGTTTTCTCCTTTTTCAACGATCTTGTTGATCTTGCCGAGCTTTCGCTCAAGATCACCAAGGGTTTTCTGAACTTTGTCCATTATAGATGTTTTTTTTTTGAGGAATTTGTGGTTTGGATTATATTTTTGCTTGTTGCTGTTTGACAATGCTTGAGATGGTTTGATGCTTTCCAAGCTACTCCAAGGCGCAGTTTTGGTTCTTATATGCTTCTCTTTCGTCTGTCCCAGCCAACGTGACCGCTGTTCCAATTGGGTGGCCAAGTAGGCAGATCGAGGGAACTTCAGGTGAAAGATGAGCCTGTCCAGGATGCCGAGGTTGGGATGGTACGGAAGTACTGTAGTTGCGGTAGCATCGAGATTAAAAATGGCTGTGAATCAATGCGAGTGGCTCTTGAAGCTTCCGCGGTCCTCTGCAGCTCGCAACGTGGCACATGAAGTTCATGCTTGCCTTGCAAAGCCCTGCGAGCTTTTGTGTACATCTCCACCTACCGGGTAGATCGTGTCGGCGTGGCCATGAGTCTGCCGTGCGGGGTTAGCCATAGTTGCGTATATGTGTTTCGAATCAGTTATGAAGCGATACGTCAATTGGCTTTGAATTCCCCAGAAACCCTTCATGCCATTATGTACGAGGTGGTTAGGTTCTCCGTACCCAGCTTAACCCCAGAAAACTGCATCGTGGCTTTCCCTCCCTCATATCATCACATGGAAGCCAAGATTCTACCAACTTACTATCTGCATGAGAGCATCGTCAGCTCCTCAAAGGAAACCTACCAACGATGAAAAGGTCCATAAGTTAGTTTGCGGGGCAAAGGAATCATCGGCATCGAATCGATGTGCAGAGCCGAAGGTTGGCCATGCAGCGTAGGTGCTTTTAGGACCCATTATTTAGGTCTTTGGGGGTGGTGTAGTGAGCTGCCATTGCTATGCCTTTAGATAGTCAACTTGCATATGATTGTGCCATGGCGAGTAGGAAGGTCCAAAGCAGAAAGTATGGGATATATCAGGCTTATTATCCTAGCCAAGTTCCTCCTGTAAGTCACTTTCTGAACACCCAAGGTGGGTCTCATGGACACTCGAAACGAAAAAGACTACGAATGCCTAAATTGCAATGCCGCTGACTGAGATACGATCGAGAGATAGAGCCCTTTTCATCGGTCCATCTCAAAATTCATCATATCCACCACTTCGATTAAACACGCTGCAGCCCTTAGCCGTAGGTACATGTGAAGGTAATATTTTACAAATATCTATAGTTGGTAACACGGTATTTTAGGAAGTAGATAATTGCCACAATGTCTATACTACCACAGAATAATCTACCTCGAAGGGAGCTCGTCCATATTGTTGATAAGTTCCCCTACTCACTAGATATTGGATAACTCGAATCCAACTACAACACAGCAACCAGCAGTGACGGTGACCTGTTCTTGATCAGACCCGCAATACTCGTCCCTTGAACATCATCTACCTACACCTGCAAGGTAACCAGTCGCACATCTCCCTTCTAGCAACAAATCATTTATTGTGCAATCTCAAAATTACAACTTTCTATTTTGCTTCGTCACAAATGACCACCATTTAAAAGGGATCTGCTTTCCTTGAACCACCCTGATCTCAATCCAAGCAATCCCAAATCAAATGTACTTTCACAAATTCCACCTTCATAATTCTCTCCAATATTGAGCTAGAGGTAACCAGTCTCAACTGAATAGGAAATTATACAAAACTAGATTCACAAAGTCAAAGTAGATTCACGCTTCATATTTCTTGGCTTTGGTGCCATTCTTGGTGCTAGAATAGGTGATCGTCTGAACAGTTGCTTGCCATATTTGTATGAGTCACACAAATCGATTAGCTAGTACATATCCTGAGTTTCCTATGGGGCTTATTCTCCTCATCCACAGTGAATCAAGTGTTTCCTCGAGCTCTCTAACCTCAGTCACTGAATTCTCAGCGACCAGGTCAGTAGACGTCCTGAGCGGTGACTGTACAGTATTCAGTGGATCGTCGTAGTCTGCCTAACTAGTTTCAAAAGCATGTTTTTGAAGTAGCTTTACTTTACAAGAGGTAGCTAAGAGTACCGTGGAACATGTAATTGGATGCGGTTCATTATAGAGGAAAGTCCATGAACGTTAATGTTATTCAATTACTTTCTCAGGAACCTTCATGTCAACAAGACACCGAGTAAATGAGTTCAAACAAGAATCCACTCAACTGCTAGTAACACATTCAACACTTGCTTCTAAATAGCAATCTTGGACATAAAGAACTATACCCGCACAGCATATAAGCACCATAGAAGTCGCTGAAATGACGAGGGAACCTACAGCGTGGAAAATGCCAACACCCTTGGGCTCCTGAAATGGAAATCGCAGTTTATTTTCTTGGCGACTTCCACGATTTACTACACACAGAGTGGACCGACCGTCTTGTGGAAAATTAGTGACTTTGTTCAGCTTAGAGGTTATGTATAGATGTTTATACGTCTGATAATGATGCATGGAAGCATAAACAATTGGCTGCTGATAAACAATATAGGAACACTTTATCTATATTCGTTGCTTGGTATTATTATTTTACATCAATCATTATGTAGGTACATGGAGAACTACCAAGGATGTTTCAATCCTGCGACTACTCCAGCACAACCCATCTACTCCAACCAAACCGCTGGTCTTGGTCCATGAACCTCCCCGAAAGTTCCCAAGAGCTTAGTTATACTTTCTACCAGATTCACAAACTTGGCTTGAATAAAAGTGGAGGACATGCTGCACCATTCTCTTTCCCTCCCTAGCACGTTTTGCACCTCGAAATTTCCCTCTGGTATCAGACCTCTAGGTGCCGCTCAATCCTCCCTTCTGTCTCCCAAACCTGAAGCAACGCCTTCAAATGCGACAATGAAAGTGGCTTTGTAACAAAGTAATCCATCCCAGACAGATACGATTTCTGTTGGTCAGCAAAAGCTGCTAAACCCGTCAATGCAATAACATTAGTTGGCTTCATAAGCGATGCCTGCTCGCTTTCGAATCTTCGGATACGTTGTGTGCTTTCAAACCCGTCACAAAGAGGCATGCTTATATCTACACGAATATAATTAGCAAGTAGCGCAACGTCTTTCTTTCTATTCCAAGATGAAACGTACCCATGAATACTATATCAAAGGGCTGGGACGACGACGATTCCACCGCCTTGAATGCTTCGAGGCCATCCATTGCACATTTGATATTGGTGTATTTCAGCTTTTTGAGATAGGCCTGAAGGACTTTCAAATTTACTGCATTGTCGTCGACGCAGAGAATATGTGGTTGCCGTTTCGTAGGCAGATGGTTATCTATCTGCATCTCCATCGAAGCAGCTCTGTCTGGCACCGTCCTAGTCTGTCCGGGACTTCGGGTTGTTAGGACAGTGTGCAGTTTCGAATCCGTAGTGTCAGGTGAACACAAGTCTTCTTTGTTTTGCTCATTCGAAATGACATCAAGCTTATGATCTTTCATACTGAAATTGTGTATTTGGTCCGTATTTTGGCTTTTTGCTGCTAGTTCGTCATCGGGTATGGTGTTGGGCACTCTCGAGTTTGAGCTTGTAGTCACCTCTGTATTAACAAACCTTTCCTCCCAACAGGCCAACATAACCTTGGCGAGTATGTTTGGCCCAACAGGTTTCGCAATATGCTGCACTGTCAACTTGTCGTATTTCTCACCTTGCAACTGGACGTCCTTCCATGTAACACTACCCGCAACGATAACTGGTGGCGACTGTGCAAGGCCCACGAGCGTTTCAAGAAAACCTTTCGATATTGATTCGTTGACAATAATGAAATCAGCGAGAGTTAAATCGTCAACTACACCCATTTGATACCACTTGGTTACATAACATTGGAGAGAAAGCTTCAGCTGTCTCAGGGCTTCATCGTTAAAGCCATATAAAGCGACGCTCTTAGCGGTGCATCCAGCTTGTAGTAATGATATTGGGTCGTACAACTGCACGGGTCTGTGGGTCGCGTGGAGTAGTGGTACTTCGACCGTAACCTTGGTACCCTGTCCAACTTGGCTTTGTACCTGAATTGATCCTTGAAGTGTTCGCACAATTTTCTTCACTATACTCAGGCCAAGGCCTGCAATCAACTGTTAGCGAAGAAAGGAAGACCCTCATTTATTGAAGGCCTTCGAGTGGATATTCAACATACCAGTGCCAGCAGAGAGTGATGATTCCTGGCTGAATGGTGTGTACAGCTTGAACTTGAGGAAGTCGTCGGAAATTCCGATTCCAGTATCTGCTACAACGATTCTGACTATTGAATCCTCAGATGCACCACCTTTGCAATAAGCGTCTATGTTGCAAGAAATGTATCCGGTTTTGGTGAATTTCAAACTGTTCGCGAAAAGGTTCATTACAATCCTTTGAATAGCTCCTGGCGTACATCTGAATACCCAATTTCCAGGACAAATATCTAAGGAAATGCTTGGTACCAATTCAAAATCTTGCGGACTTGATAACTCCTCATTGCGGGCATGGCCCTGAGACACAACACGGACAGCATCTTCGCAGATTGAAGCGACGTTTACTGCCGAATATATGTGAAGCGAGGATGTATTTGGCTGCTCGCTTCTTTCCTCACTTTTCTTTTCACTTGAAATGCTGCTAGAGCGTGAGTTGAAATTATTGACCTAGGCCTTTTAAGCATAGGATTGATATGATATAGGGCTGAATTACCTTGTTGTAGTCAAGTATGTGAGAGACACTGGACGCCCATGTCAGTATGTTCCACCCCAATTTTAGGTGTTGTGCGGTATTTCCAGGATAGATTAGGTGCGATAGAAGCCCATCACAGGGAGCATGAGTATGCTCGGGGGAAGAGAACAGAGCATCAATGGTACTCACGTATTGAACAAGGTCCGTCCACAATAGTCTATTGTTTCGCATAAATTACGCTGTGAGCTTGCCAACTCTGTATCCGCTAGCAATGCTGTGGAGGCTAAGATGCCATGCAAGGGTGTTCTGAATTCATGCGATATGCTCGAGATAAAATCACCTTTCTGACGGTCTGCTAACTTAGCAGATATGCGATCATACTCTGCGGCGACGCTATTTAAAAAAGCTCTGACGAAGGCGACCTCGACTATTCAGGAAATCGTGTTAGCATTGCTTATAGAAATTTTGAAGAGAACGAAAACATGATTTGAAAGTAGTGAGGCATATCTCAACAATGAAGACTTTAAATGTCTCAAGTCCCGAAATAATCTGGAATGACATATAAGTGAAATGATTTACGAACTATCAGTTGTGAAGACAGGGACTTCCTCCAGAGAGATAGCAAAGCAAGCGCAAATATAGCTGGGCTTAACCGAGTCGTATATCGGTGCATACAATATTTGTCGAGCACCGGGAAAGAGGCTTATCAAAGCTTCTTGTTCGTTCGTGCGAATGCCCACGGGGTGCCTTGTTTTGCTTTCGGCATCATAAAAGTGTGACTCCGCAGATGAATCAACATCAAGATCAAGAGGATGGGCATCCGATGCTATCAAGTGTCCGTCTTCTTCAAAACTCCAGAGAAAGCCATTAGGATATTTCTGTAGTACGTGCTGTATGAATCGATGTTCCACAGTGCTGAAAGGAACTGAAGACATGGGAATCTCTTGGTTTGATTCCTCTTGACAAGGAGAATAGCTTAAAACGGCCGCCGGTCTCTTCTCTTCCTGGAGATTTAGTGGCATGGTGCCTGGTTGATGGCTCGGTGTTCGAATCGAGGAATGAGGAGCTACGGTTAGATCAGTAACATATCATCCTTTTGATCCTAAGTCGCTAGAATATATAAGTCTCTGGTGGTGCAACGTACAGCCACAAGCGAGGCCGTTTTCCTCTTCCGTATCTGTAGGAGCAATTATGAGATTCGTGTCAAACAGCACTGTATAATCAACGGCTGAGAAAGTTAGCGACCACCAACTAAAATCATAGTAAGTTATAACCTAGCGCTTCTCTCAATAAATTGGCAGCCTTGGTAAGAACCTCTTGGTGAGATTGTACACCTCTTCCGTAAGTTCTGCCCTCATCTTGAGACCTAGGTGATGGGGATTCTGGCAATCTGCTTGCTTCCCTTCCGATGTTTTCTGAGGTCGACAACGATCGAGATCGTCGATAATCAAGCGCAGCTCCGTCTTCCAGGGGCTCTATTGCAGTCGTAGGAGTTCCCTTCCCAGTAGTAACATTTTCAGCCGTCCATTCGGAAGGTATCCGTTCGCGACCTTCAACAAAAGCTGCTAAACCTTTTGACATAATGGTGCCTCTCTTCCTCTGCTCGCTCTCCCTCTGCATCTCCAGGTATTGCATTACATTCCTGGCCATTAGTCCCAAGAAGTTAAGTTGGACTTCCGTCAACCCGTCCTCGCGAGGTCGATCGTCAATTACAAAGAGGATGCCAATACGGCTACCATCCCGTGTTATCAAAGGGGTCCCTGCATAAAATTTGAAATAGGGAGCATTTGCGACGTATGGTAGACTGCTGAAACGAGGGCTCTTAGAGAGGTCTGGAACCCAGAATAAGGCGTATGGCTGCTCAGCAGATTTTGATGCTGCGACAGTATTCTAAGAACAAATCAGTAAACACAGAGGTTGATAGAGCGCTCGGAAGAACGTACGGCGCACAACGCATCATCCCTGCTTGTACTTCTGTAATGGCTTCAATCTCGACGTCTTTCAAGCATTAGATTCCAGCAGGAACGTACCCTGAACATCCCATCCACTTCATGATCGGATCGGGGAGTTAGTAAGCTCCTCAGAAAGTGGGGTTTTGAGTAAAGAGGAGTAGAAACTGCTAGTAGCAAGGACCGGGAGTACATAGAGTACACGAGACGGAGCATGAGTGAGATTGGGGTAAACAAGACAAAGAACAAATACGTACAAGTTGTTCGCCATGCTCATCAGCCTTGCCAGTATCTCCAAGATCAAGAGTTGGCGTACTCTCAGCAAGAAAGTACTGTTATAATTGCTGTATCAGCCACATCATCTCACTCGACTTCCTGCGTTGCCCCTTTTGGGAGAAGACACAGAGAAGGCATAGTATCGTACCTGATTGTCGCGGTCTACCAGCGAGACCATGGCTCGTTGCGCATCCAACCTCCATGTTACCAGCTGGGTGAAGGCCGTCAGCGCTGTATCGGAGCTGGTTACCTTGGATGCTGAGGTCGCGAGAGGTTTAGTACTCCCTCCGTCTCGCAGAAAGGCGTACTGGCGAACACTTCGAATGCGCAGAGATTCCTTCGTGGATGACTCTTCGACAGATGCCATACTGCACAAAAGAGAGAGAAAAGAAGAGACTGGAGGTGCAGCCAGGCAACGATTTCATGTAACTATGAGGGGACAGAGAAGAGATGGAAGAGGAGTACAATGTAGGAGAGAGTGTATCACCTGTGGAGCACTTCGCACCACAATAGTGACAAGATGATGGAAATGAAGAGCAACTCGTGCAGTGCGGTAGTACTTGTACTGTAGTAGTTGGGAGCCTTAGCTTCGAGGATAAGATGTACATATCAGGCCCACGGTCTAGACCTCGAGGACCTTCATTGTCTGTCGCGTTGTTGAGCAAAGTCAGTCGGCTATTCCAGATTAAGTATACGCTTGGGGAGGCTACAAGGAACGACCCTCCAACTATAATCTGTGCTTCAAGCAGTAGTGAGTATTCGGACGCTTTTCTATTGTGACTTAATACTACTTGTATATAAACCACACACTGCAGAAAAGGACTAGAAGTTTAGAACCTCCGCCCTCTGTCAAAGGCGCCCAGCCAAGCTTCAGCATCCTCGGTGCTATACTGTAGCTTATTATTGACTTTCCTGGGTCGTGCTACCGGTAAGCTTAATGGACTTCCGTACGAAAGTACCTGTACTGGCTTGACACAAAAGGTATTTTCTCCTGCTGTATCTATCGCCGACCTGACGATCTGGAGCTCGCCATGGTGATAAGCTTCTTTCTTCTTTGCCATATCTAGCTGTCTCCTATTCTGGCCGTCTAGGATTTCTGCGCAGTCCAACACAACATACAACATACAAAATCCACATCCAACATTCACAGATTTGCCTTCACCCAAAGGCCAAGCTTCTCTAGCCCTGCGCCCCCATCATACACATCACGTTCAACGACTCGAGAGTTGATCTAAGAAGTTGTCAGTGATGCTGGAATTACTCATGTAAATAATATACTCACGTGTTTTAGACCCAACTCGCTCACCTTCTCCACCCCAAGAAGCCTCATGCAAGTCTCCACTTCAGCTTTGAGAACTGGCAAGTTGTTAATTCAAGCGTACTGGGCCAATTTCTAACGAAGACCACTTACTCTCGAAAGTCCTCTCAACACCTTCTGGACCACCAGCGCCGAGACCGAATAGAGCAGCTCGGCCAACACCTACCGCACTTGCCCCCAAGCACAGTGCCTTTACGACGTCCGTTCCTCTCTTGATCCCACCATCAACCCAAACCTCGATTTTGCTAAAGACTTCTGGACAATACTTACGGATCTCAAGAAGGGTGTGAACAGCCGGTGGAGCTGTATCAAGAGCACGGCCTCCATGGTTGGAAAGTATTATAGCTTTGACCTGTGGTGCGTACTGTGCTGCTAAGTATGCATCCTCGTGTGTTTGGATGCCCTTCAAAACGATGGGCAGATCTGTATGCTTTGCCAGCCATGGTAGGGTAGTCTTCCACGTAAGATCTGCTGCAGTACCCCAGAACAGTTGCTTTCCGACCCCCCCTCCTGGGCCCTCCTTTTTTGTCTTCTCACCCGCCTTGACGCCCGACAAAACTGGAAGTGATGCTCCCACTTCCTTGTATCGCTCATCATCTTCTCGCTTCCCAGGCACTGGTGCGTCCAGCGTCAAGCAGATGAACTTGAATTTGTCTGACATTTTGCTGATCCTGGCCAACATCTGCTCGCTCTTCTTTCGCTCATTTTGGACATATAATTGCCATCCGAATATCTGACCAGGCAAGGAGCCCTCCACGATTTGTTCCGGTGTCATCGATGCATTGTTGGAAATTATTTGCAAGGCACCAAAACTGCTGATTCCCTGAGCGATCCCGTGCTCACCAGCCGGATGGGCAAGTCTGGCCATTGCTGCAGGAGACACATATAATGGTATGCCAACCTTTTGGCCGAGGAGAGTGGTGGAGGTATCGCATTTCGTGCAGTCCACAAATACTCGGGGGCGAAGTAGGATCTGCTTATAGACTGTATTGTTAAACGACTTTGAGATAAGGTCGTCTCCAGCCGAGTAATAGTATGACCACGCCTTCTTGGAAATTTTCTTTGTCGCAGCGGCCTCCATCTCGTCCAGGTTCAACAGACTTCCAAGATCCACTTCGTCACCTTCCTTCGTCGGTGCCGGCGCAGGCTGCGGTTTCGCAGATAGCCATGTTGACGGATCAACCTTCCCAACCAAAGGTATATTGCTCTCTTCTAGAGTGCCTGGCGGGTGTATAGGATCGTAATCTTCTGTGGCGTCTTGTCCAGCGAGGGACAGGATGGCTTGTGCACCGCCCGGATGATTTGGGATAAAGTCGGTCACATCATACACATTTCCATACAACACAACCCAACAATCGTCCGGTCTGTTGTGCCCCGAAACTGAAATTTGGCCAAATGAGTTAGCTACCGAACTTGCAAGCAGATAAGAGTACCAGTACCTTCAATGGCATCGTAGTGTTTGGTCATCTTTGCCGAGGACAAGAGAGTAGAGAACACACTCAAAGAGAGACAGAGAGAGAGAGAGAGAGAGATTTGGAAGGAAGAAAAGTTGCGAGCTCGGCCGCTGATATACCGCTGAGCACTGTGCCGCCAGGTACCTACCTACCTTAGGCACTACAGTACGGAGAACAGCCTGCAGCACCGAATGAGAAGCTCGAATTAGCAATGATGCATTCAATGGGAAAGACCTTGGCCGCTCTGAAAGTTGGGGAAGAGTGGGGGCAAGTCAAAGTCACGAGAACTTTGGAAGATGGACGGCCGGGGAACAATCGTTGGCCGAACGGCCAATCAGCCAGCTTGTGAGGCTCTAGGGTCTAGCCCCAGTGCCTGCCTTGCGCCGGAGAGAGTTTCCCTATCAGGAGGCGAAGGACGGAGAAGAACTTGTTATCAATTACTAAGTACACACCAAGGCTGCCTGTCGAAAGAGGAGATTCTCGCCTTACCTACTTCTGGTGCTTGTTTGGAGTGCATCGTTTTTCGATACGTTAAAAGGTCTAGTTCTGCCAGACTTCAAATACATACCTACCTTGGGTAGCGAGGACATTGAATGAACATTTGATATATCGGATGAGCATGGCACCACATCGCTGCTTTTTTCCCAGCACGCTCTGCTCGTCAAATTGATTCAACCCTCGGCCTTCCCCAGGTTGGCCGTTCACAGTATAGAGGATTAAGTTGAAGGGATGAAATACATAGATAGCGTGGCGCACTGCCTGTCGTTGACTGAAAAGATTTGTACATTATAAAAAAGGACAAAGAAAATGGGTATGCCAAACTCGAAATAAACATCTTTCTCCGCGAAACCGCCCTCAAGTTCGATAAAACCGCTAAAATCACAGAAGAAACATATCCTCACGGGCCTTAATAAGCGACACCTCTGTATCCTCCTACATTGGGAACTGCAGGTTCTCTGGTTGGGCTACTGCCTATAGGCGCGGCCCCTCGGACCAAGTTTTCGCTACTCTCTCTCTGTCTGAGAGAATGAGACGACTGTGGAGTGTAAGGCCTCTGTTGTGGTGTAAATGGTCGTCCTTGAGGTGTGAACGAGCGCATTGGCGTGGCCCCAGCATATGGATTTGCGGGTTCGTTCATGAAGCTATCCTGGCTGTTTTGCTTCATGAGAGGTTGCTTTGGTTCATGATCGTATGCCCCTGTCATTGACACTTTCTGAGGATCCATCAGGAGCGAATTTCGTGCGTCAAGAGGAGTCAGGTTGTCCAGGTCACGGTTGAGCTTCTCGGCTTCCTTACGTCTCTTGCGGTGAGGGTTCTCCTTGCAGCACATGATGATGGCATTGACAGCGATGAGGATAGCGAGCACCGCAGTCAAAGCTGATTGCACCGCTATGAGAACAACACCGGTGACTGTCTGAGTTGTTTGAGCAATTCCAAGTTCTTCGACGAAGACTAGAATACACACAACAGACAGGAGTCTAACAATCTGAATGAAGATGTTGATCACGTTGCCCGATCGTCTCACGAAAGGCCGGTTCCAAATGAGCATGAGAAGCACTAGAGCAGCGTTAGAACATGGTAGATATTATCAAAATAATTGCAACTTACTGAGACCCTCAATGGCCAGCTGGGCGACTGTTTGGGTGAGTCCATGTCCGTCCGCTGCTGCGAGAACTGCTCCCTTGGAAGCCGTGTAAAGAATTGCAGGAACGAAAATCCACCAGAAATCCTTCTTGTAGCTATCGTAGAAGATGCTGTACTTGAGCCAGTGTTCCTTGTTTTCATAGAGGCCAGCAGCATCTCCTTCGGTTTTTTTGAGCATATTGGCCGTTTTCCAGATCATGAAGGTAAAGAAAAGTAATACTCCTGTGAAGAGGGCCAGCGTAAGTCCTGCGAGCAATTTGGCCGCCCAAGAATCACCATGTGTGAACTGATAAATACAATAAAGAACCCATATGCCGTACAAAACCAAAATTAGTTGGACGATTGATCGGGCCATGGTTCTCCAGTAGTGTTTTCGGAATCCAGTGAGTCCTTTGGGGAATGACCCGAAAAGCGCCCATGTTTCCAAAACTACTTTGACGAACAAGATGCCAACTGCGATAGTAGCAATGATGATGGCGACGATGAGTAAGACAGTCATAAAGGTGTTGGCTTGAGGGACGGTCAATTGTTCCGCATAGGCCTGGATTCCTGATACTGTGACCTCGAGTGATGACTCGGTGGAATCGGAGGTTGAATCTGACGTCGAATTGACACTGGTCGAGACATCTCGAAGCATAAGAAGGCTGCTCATGAATCCATTCATAGATCGCTTAGCAATGGTATCATTTGATCCATCACCGTAAACAAGGGTCGCATTTTGGAGAAACGCGACGCTGTCTCCAGTGAGGTTTCCACCAGTTGCTGCTCTGAAGTTATCAATTGAGGTCTGCATCGCCGTGAATGGAACAAGCCCTGATCCTGTTAGCAAACAGAAAATCGGATGTCTCAAATTTAAAACTTACCAGTAGAAAATGCGAAATTCTTGGTAAAGGCGCGATATACGGGTGGGTAATTGACGCTGAACATGCCATTCATAGCAAATCCTTGGAAAGTTGACACAACGTCAACAAAGCCGGGACTCGCCGTGCCAGCACCACCAACGCTTCCACCTCCTGCTGCTGCTGCTGCGCCAAGTGCAGAGGCACCAGTCAAAACAAGTGCAGCGCCAGCAATACTAGCGGCCACATAAGACACAGCAGGGACGCTGGCAGTCTTTCCGTTGCTTACACTAGATGTTATGCAAGCAACTTCGTCTCCACTGTCCAGATTCTTCAATTGTAAAGTCGCTTGAGCCGAGATATCTGGCACTGAGAAGGCAATACTTGGGATCATAGAGGCGTACGAGGATGGGATCTCTTGAGTACCGCTGGCTGCGAAGGATCCAATGGGCACTACACAGAATCAGCGATTGCTATTCAATCTTGTTTCAACGTTGACGTACCAGGGCACAACTGCTCGACGTAGGTGCTCGAGTCGCAAGGATTGAAGCTGTTCGAATATACCGAGATACCATACGCGGTGACGTTCAACATGGCCGTCACATTCTGGGACTTCGCGCTGCTTCCTGCTACATCGAAGGTCACCTGTAAGCGAGCAATGTCAGTATTGTCATCCGCATGGCTTCCAGAATCGTAGGACAAACCGTTTTATTATCATTGTTGTATGCGATGTTTACTTTCTGGACAGTAATGGCAGCATCCGCCTGGCAGACCGAGAAGCCGGTAGTCTGCAATATCTCGGAGGCGAGGGCTCTGCCCGGGATGGTTGCGAGTAGCAGTAAGGAAATGGAGCTGAAAATCGAAGTTGGTCGTAACATCATGGCGATAATGGCGCAGAAACGCCCGCACGGCTGGGAAAGACACCTCCTGGTGGAATATCCACGCTCTGTCCGAGAAGGCTACCAGTATTCGAGGCAGCAGATAGTGGCCTACCCTATGGAGCCTGTGTTTGCGCAGACGCTACGCCGACCGAGTGAGTATGTTGTGTATGTATGCTGCAAATGATGGATTCGAAGGAGATTCGTGGTTCTGAATACAAAAGATACTACTGGGCAAGACGGCCTAGGCTCTACCTGGGAAGAATCGAAGAGAAGGTCGAAACAGTGGCGAGCGAGACGGGGAGAGGTCCAGGTGGGCTGAGGAGAGGAGGCTTCGTGAATGCGAAGGTGAATGGGACTTGAGATGACGAAGACGACAACAACACTGAGCAAGCAGGAACGAGAGACGGAGACGAAACGACTGAGGTGTTGGCTGTTGTTGACGGTTCAAACGAAGCACAAAGAGAGGAGGGAAAGAGAACAGGGCAGGATAGGGCAGCAGCAGACAAAGGAGGAGAGTAGTAGCGAGAGCGTAGTACAGAGCAGAGAGGTAGGAGCAGATACGAAGCCTCCACCCAAAAACTAGGTTTGAGAAGTCCAGACGAGCAGGGATGCTGGGATAAACTGGGATAGCCTGGCATAAACGTGGATAAAACAGTCCAGTCGAGCGGCTTTCAGGGGATCAGCAGCGCCACAGGCATGTTCGGAGCTTAGCAAGAACTTTCTCAGTCAGGGGCACGCACGCCGCTCATTGGTCCAGCGACCACGGGCGCGTCCATTCCATAATCCATTGTGGCCAGGGCCGGGCGCCTTGCCCAGTTGCTTTTGGCTTTTGCGCCGGGCTGGACAGTGAGTACAGTACTGGACAGTCAGTACTTCGTAGGAATTCTGCAATAAGAATAGATCAGTGATCCCCGACCTTCGAACCCCAGCCAGCCGCTGTGAGGAGTCTAGTTCTCCTCGGTCGAGGACTCGGCGTACGCGCAACCACACCATCAATAACACCAACAACACCAACAACGACAACACTTCCACCACCGCATGATATAGCCGTATAACCTCCTGAGCAGCACCGCAGCAATGACGACCCAGCACTGCCCCATATGCTCCTGATTGCCCTGATGGCATCGCTATTGTGGAAACCAGGAACCAACATCCGGATTTGCGGAAGGTGTCTTGTACCAGACATCCTGCGTGTCAAAGTATTCGCGTGCGCAATCTAAGCAATTGCAATGGGTCTCAGATGGGACCTCGCCTCTGAATCTCTGAGGGAGGTCTGGGGCGCATAACGATGCACATTGGAGTTGTGATCCAAGGCGTTCGTCGGATGTTCAGTTGATGAATCTTTCAGATCATACTTGGTGATCTTGACTTCTCTTGCAGCGCTCCAATTGTTCGTCTCTACTTTGTGCAGTACAGAGTACCAAGATTGCTGTCGCTCAAGACCGATGGACCCCGCCCTCTGTGATGCATTAATAGTTCCAATTTGTCGAGAGTCCACTGTTCGTACTGTACTGTCCCTGGCGTCCCATATAAGTAGCTAATCTTGCTGCGCCCCATAGCATGTCAGGAACAAGCAAAAAGCACAGGCCCAAGAAAGATAGATCTCTGTAATCTCCAAGTTGCAGCTATCCAATCCTTTGGAAGGAAAGTACCAAACACCAAAGCAGTGGCTGTGAGTGAGAGCGCAATCCGAAGGGCTTGCTTTTCCCTAACAATGGCTTCAGACTTTGCGCGCATGGACAATGGAACAGAGAAACCTAAAGGTATCAGCCTTCTGACAACCGCATATCTCGTGGTGGCCGTGTGGCTTTGTGGCGCTGGACGGCGTTTCGAGCGGCCTCTCAGTCTCAGCCCGTTTCAAGTATGCATCTGCACGTGACCATTGACAAAGTCGATGGATGACTACCCAGGTAAGGTACCATACCTTAACACTCCGTTGAGAGCAAGAGTAGATAACGCATTCGGAAGACTCTTAGTTCCATAGGTAAGTTTGCATGGTACTACACCAGGCGGTCCATAAATCCTGTACATATATAGGCAGGATAGGAGCTACTCGATGAATCACCACCCTGTCTACCATTAACACCAACAAAGGCGGAAATCACATTATACTAACTTCAAGGTGTATACAGTATGCACTTAATATCTACCTACCTACAGCCTTGGGCGCAGTGGTAGTTGTGCGTGTAAGCACTTGCGAAGCACTGCCAACCAGTGAGACAAAGGCATCCCTAAGAAACTTTGAAGCCAACAGCCTTTTGAGTCTGCCTCTGCCATCCTACCCAAACTGCTGACTACTTGTCATGCTAATGAACACGAAGGCTGAAAATGTGATTGCATGTGCTCACTTTTTCCCTCCAAGAAACAATCTGGTCATGAGTAGTTCGTTATTCCTGCACACCCCTGAGTATAGAAACTCAAGTCCGTTGTGCAAATTGACTATCGATCTTGTAAACTCTTGTTACGATCTTGGTACTTATGAGATGTACGCTTGACAAGATCTTGGCTTCTTCAAAGTTTGGATACAAGGGTCGTGTCAAACCTCGGCATTTCATTCAAGTTGAAACATTACTTGGTAGGCTACCAAACAAACTAGCCGGAGCTAGAGCTTATGAAACTACCTACTTCTCAGTCGAATCGTAGATTGATATACCGGGCTATTGAGGGACATGATTTGACGATTACAGTGGTAAGTCGGTGCAAGTTCCTAATACTGTCGTAATATGTTCGACTCCTCATACAAAAGTCGTATTCGTTCTTTTGCCCGTTCGGCCTTCAGCATGGCGTGTTGACCGCCGTTTAGTATATATGCAAACGGTAATAATCAGACCACGTATCCTGACCCTCATATTAAAGTACTTATTTACTCTCCTTCAAACGTTGCTCCTCTTCCAACTTTTCTCTGGTCCTCTGGGCTTCTTCGCCAACACCCTTTACGCCTTTCACCCGTTGCCTCTCCTCATACATAGCACGACTTTTCATGATCCTATCCACAATTTGCCCAGCATTCACTTCAGCAAAAGCATGCTTTCCAACCTCCTTGTAGATTCCCATGTCTTTTGGAGCAGTATAGGGGTCATAGGTAAGCTGTAGATGAAGGGTTAGTATTTGAGTCTAATAATCGGTTTAAATCCAGTGGCTTACGGGCATAAACGATGTGGGCCCATGATAAACAGCATCTGGTGTTCCCCAGGGTGTTGAGGAGAGGTAGGCTCGAGTTGGCGTGAAAGGAGCCCCAAATATTACAGAGTTGACGTACTGTAAAGATTAGCTTGGTCCTGCCTATGGATTAAAGGACTTACTTTGCATTGCAACACACAAAGACCTCGCTCATAGATATTCATGATGGGGTAGTTAACGCCTTTCCAGTGGTTAATGACCTCGTCATCGTGGACGCCTGCCACAACAAATACGGGGCCGTAGTCAGCGCCCTTGCCAACTCTCTCTTGCACTGCCTGCTCGCTATACCAGCCTTCCTGTTCACCAAGCTTTTCCTCAGCTTTGATGACTTGCCGAAGGAATTCGATATGTCCGGAAGAGAAGAGATCAAATCCACCATCAACATAGACCACGCGTTGGCCTGGCTGTGGCTGAGATCCCTGGCATAGGGAACTGAATACACCTCTTTCCTCTGCTGTGTCATCCTCTTTTGCTTCGACTGAGGCAGTCCAAAACCAGACACTCAAGCCCGGGTTGAGTCCTGTCTGATCTGTAGCGTAGAGCCGCACCCTCTCTGTCATGGCAGCGCCGTCTGCTTTTCGCTCTGCCTCTGCTCCAGATCCTTCCTGTCCTGAGAGTACTTTGGACAACGATTTGATGAAATGCGTTCGCGTGCATAATAACATTCTTCCAACTAAGTCAGTCGTTGAAATGCTGGGCGTTCGCTTCACAACCTTGAATCGACCGGCAGCCTTAACAAAACGATAGCAATCCTCTCCACTGCTGTCCGAAGTGACATCATCCCCATGGACAACATATTTGCAGCCGTAATGGGAGATCCATGGTAGTGAGGTAACATATGGCGCATAGGGTACAGACTGCGTCACCCATCTGCATGCATCGACGGCAGAGATTCTTCGAAAGGCAGCATCAGCGAATCTTCCTAGTTCCCGAGTATGCGGCGCGGTTTACCGTTCTTCCAGCGTCATGACCGTGGGCCCCTTGTTCTCGAGAATTGATTCATCTGAATGGATGCCGACGACAAGCTCAGTCCCCAGCTGGCGGGCTTGCAGCATAGCACCAGCATGGCCTGGAGAAGCCATATCAGTATCAGGATGCTCCCAGACCACCAAGGCATGTGAGAAGGGAGAGTGGGCCAAACCAACCATGGTGAAAGAAGTCCCAGCATCCATCAACCCAAATGCGTCCTTCTGCAACGTCAGGGGCTGCGTCGCCGGGCGGCCCGTCTAATTCATATTTCTTGTCGAGGGACATGGCGTCGGTGACGGGAGATATTGGTTCTGGAACAAACAAACGAACGAACAAACAAACAAACAAACAAGACCTGGAAGCTTGGAAAAGTGTGGTGGCACAGCTTATCAGTTTATCATGGTTACGAAGTACAGTTCCACGAGTCGGTACAGTACAGGACTGTGAGGGGCGGTGCGTCGTTCCTAAGTAGCAGGTTGAAAGGAGGGGCAGCCAGGGCCACAAGGGGATGTCCAGGCAGCACGTGCACGGAGGACGGAGCACGGCGGAGCACAGACTCACAGGACGTACTTTGTACTGTACCGCACACGCACCAGCATCGTTAACATTGAGGTCGTTCGTTACCGGGGCATGGCAAAAGAATGGAGAGCATCTTGATACAAACCATAGAAAGAACCTGCTGCACGAGCCCTTCAAGATGGCTCTGTCTACGTGACGTTTGCTCTGGACATTGCGTACCTCGCGACCCTACCTAGTATATAATCCACAAGCCAATGCCAGGCGATGGACGCAGCGCTGGCAGCTATAACCGCCCGCAAGTGTTAGATCTCACGCATGGATAGCTGAACGCCTGAGCCTGATAGCACTTTCCTTCACAAGAGGTCTGTGATTCCAGTCATGTCGGCGGCTTACTATGCCTCCTCCTCCTCCTCCTCCTCCTCCTCCATCGTCTGTCGCCGAGTTCAGGCTCGTCCGAATTTTTTCTCTCAGCGCGAGGGCAGCTCCAAACACCAAAGTATCACTCTGCCCTCTGCACTCTGCATTCCGCATCCTGCTTTCAGCCTGCTGGTACTTACAGCACCCCTGCAGAGGTGCTGCGCATGCATAGACGGAAATGCACCGAACGACACCGTCGTCGTCACATAATAATGGACTGTTCGCAAAGGGAGCGAGCATTTTCGGGGCCAGCAAGACTCCCATATCGTCGAGGCCAAGCACGAGTAGCGGATCGCCTACAACGCATAGCGAGTCGTCCCATTCCCATTCCCATTCCCATTCCCAGCACAGCTCGCGGACTTCGGGTTTCAGTCGCAAACCATCCTTCTCTTCGACTTCGAAATCCCCCCAGAAGTCGCAGCGAGGTCGACAGAATTCTACCGTCATCCCAGATTTTGTCGGTGAGTTGCTCGAGAGAAGGGCAACTTCGTCTGTGCCAAGGGACAAACAGCCTCTCCCCGCGACCTTAGCCGCGAGACAGAGACAGGACTCAGAAGTCGTGAGGCGCCAGTCCACCGACAGCCAGAGGGAAGTGGTGCACATCGCCGACGCGGTAACATCATCGGCTTTCGACTCTTCGACGACGCCATATTCCAGCATCATGCTCGCCCGACCGCAGACCGGATATTCCTCGATAGGAGGAGGCCCCAATGCAGTGGCAGCTCCCCCTGGAAGCCCAACCCTAGAGACCATAACATACCAGCATATCCAAGAGATGGCTTCGAAGAGGATCTCAACGTTGGATTATCTCAGAAAGGCGTGCGTACCTGCTTCCCTAAGTTTACCAGGAGAGAATTTACTGACGTAATTCAGCCATGAGGGCCGCGTCTACTGGTTCAATACATTATTATTTAACAAGCCCGAGTTACAACGAATGCCATACTTCGATTCTAGGAAGCTGGCGCGTAGAGCAACCAACTACCTCTTACTGGGTCTCTCCCTACCTACAGTCCTTGATCTTAATGGTTCCAACGCCCAAGAATTCCTGAAGAATTTCAACGCCCTCCTAGCTGAATTTGAATCATATCAACAAATACATCCTCCTGATGGATCAACCTCGTTAGGAAGGGGACGATTTCCACAAATGTTCAAGCGCGCCACAACAAACCCACTGGGCAAAGGCAGACGGACGAGCTCGGCGGCAGAAATAGGACTTCCCATGGGCAACGACAATGATATGCAATCCACAAATGGATCAACTATTGGCGGGTCGTCCGGAACTTCCTTTCCCATTGGAGAGACCGATCTTCTTCCCGGCGAGGAATATACGCTATTATTAACGCCATCACTTCCATTTGATCCCGATTTCTACGAGACGTTCGCAACTCTGTGCGATGTACTGATCGATTGTTACACAAAGCTGATGAGCCTGGTCTCTTCCCCTAGAGAATGCAATCCTTATCTGGCAGAGATGTTCACAAAAGCTGATGCAAGAGTACGGAAGATTATTGTGCAGGGTGTGGTGAAGGAGTTTGAGGACAGTAGCAGAAGTGGCGTACGGAGCGAGGTGGCTGGAGTGGGCAAAGTTGTGCTGGGTGGATTGATGTGACGAATTATGAGAAGGAATGATGTTGGCGTTTGATACAAAGCATGGTGTATCGGTGTATCGGTGTATCGGTGTATCGGACTTGAGCATGGCATGCCGGAGCAATATACCAGGGACAATTAACTCAAAGCTTTGTGATTACTGAATAGGTATTTATAGACAAACGAAGAATATAATCATGTAATATCCTGAAACCCATCAGATACACCCTTGCCCTGGTGTGGTTGCCTTGCTCGGAATGATGTGGTTCCTTGGTTGTTTCCAAGAGCATTAGATAGATTCCCTTGGAACTTGTAGTATAGTTGACTAGTATATACAGCGTCGCCCAATAAAACAGCGTCATGAATCAGTACTTCCTGTTTAGATATACTATCTGCCACTTTTCTAATACGAAACTTATCCTTCCTGCTGGTAATCCATTCAATTGTATTGAGTGTCTTCCATCAAGACTTGAATTCTCAAGTCAAGTTGGTAACGTTACCAGGAGCAGTGGACTCCGGTGTCCACCCACACGAGGAAAAAGGATGATGAGCAGGAAGATTAATCAGACTTAGTAGACTCGAAGAGATCTGAGTGGGGAAAGGGGGAAGGTGTTGCCTTGTTGGTGCTATTGTCTCTCCTTTGCTGAGATGTTGGTTTTAGTACCTCAGCCTGAAATTTGCTTGGCAAGATAGAGCAGCGTGTTGGCAGAGCTTCCAGAACGCAGAATACCACCACACTAGCTCATTGATCTTAGTTGAGTAGTGCTAGGCGAGCTTGCGGTAATCATTTAGTAATGATTCTCTACATTGCCCATGGTTGCTGCACAGTATTGAATATCCTGTCAGGTTCTTAAAGTGACTGATTGTCTTTTGGCACTGCGGTAAGTAGCATACCTTGGTGCGTTGAGTTACTTATTGCACATACGTAGTCAATGCCTCCTCTAAACCTGTCCACTTGTTAAAGGCTCGCAGATTTCTGTGGGTAGATTGCCTAGGTACCCATCAAAGGAAAATAAGGAAAAGCAAAAGGACGAAATGTTATTGGAATGCGTATTTACTGTAGAAAGTATGCCCGATTGCTAGATGTAACATGGTCTCTTCCAAGCATCCACCAACAACACTGCTAAGTCTTCAACTTCCCAGCCTGATCACCACATTCCCGAGGCCGAATAATGCTACCTTAATATTCACATCGTTCCAAATCTCTATAGCCATCGACAAAAGCTCCTTCCATTGCCGTTCCTCAAAAGAAGTGACGGTTGTTGGTTTGTCCCTTGTGTTTGCCCTTTATACTTTCAGCGCAGATTTTAAAAATCGTTCAAAAGCAGGCATGCCCTTTGGGACAATATCGCACCACATCTCAAGAACAAAATTCGATGGCCTTGAATTATCACTACAAAGTTCAACATAATCACCTGGAGTGAAGTTGTTGAAACTTAAGTCGAATAAGCGAGGCAGTGTTTGAAGAAACTTGCCATCATTTGAACAAATATAAGATCAACTATTTCGATGAAGGTCCACACCACTTCTAAGTCAGTAACTGCAAGGTAGAGGTTTCGAGGGGCAAACTGTGGTTAGATTGCTAGGAGGTGTCAATCTCAATAGGAGAGCGTAGCATAGTTGAGGACGGAACGGCATGTAAGCGAGAGGTCAACGCCAATTCACACAAGCCTCAGGTGCCGTTCAGCAAGTCTGTAGGTAGCAAATATACCCATTATCGTACCAGTATTAAGTTCTCTACTTAGCGGTTTCTTGGTCGGGGAAAGCAACAGTTTGCCGTCTAGCGCCAACAAACATAGGTGGTGTGTATGGCTGAGACAATCAGACTCACCTCATCGCTTGGTACCATGTATTTTCCTTCTTTGTAGGCATGATGTATTAACCTTTCCCTCGATAATTCATAACCCGGGATGCGGTTAAGAATATTGAGCTTTGCGTCTTGTCTCTCAGAGCAGAGTAATTGTCAGTCCAGTCGTTGACTCTGGCAGTGGGACTTTCTGCCACATATTCATCAAACTACGAATGGCGTGAGCAGTTAAGCAAGGAAACGTTTAGGAGTTCGAAGTCTGGTGAACACTTTCATTGCAAGAAATACTCTGGGCCATGCTGGCAATAAGCAAACCGAAATCAGAGGTGAAAGGAAAAGAATTATACAAGCCCTGCCAATTACACACCTAGGAACAGTTGTTGGAAGCCAACTGACGTTTGAGACTAGACACTTGAGGCAGGGAATATGCCGAAGAAGTTACTAAATAAGCTGTGAGTTGTATGCAGCTATATGCAACTGGACTATTTCGAGTTTCAACGTAGCGTCAATACCTAGGCTAGGTTGCTAATATAGGATTATGTATGATCTTAAACATGGTTCAGTGGACCGCGGAAATCAATTTGTGTTTGATATCGGTATCTTTGAAATAAACATGCTCCGGGCTATGGAGAAGATACAGTGCAAACAAATAAGGTCAGGTTATACGGGGATCAAGAGATTGGGTCTTGGCATCTAACCGCGTAACTCCCAGTGATCATTTTTGATTCCTGGGAAGACATTCAGCGTGATTTGATTGCAATTCTGACTCGATTTTCTTACTCTGAATGCAATAAAGATGCCTCGCCTTAGAACGCCCAAATAACTAGCTTGGGTACATGCCTCTAATGAACCCCTCCAACACCATGCTAAAATCAATGCCTTTGTGTCCCATTTCCTAATCAAGCAAAATGGATCCCTTCTTCATTGAAGGCACACAGCAATCGCAGGAAATCATTCTCATCACACTTTCCGGCTCTCGTGTCCGCCAATTCGGTGACATCCTCGAGAACCTTTCTGATTTTTTCCCTGACTATTTCCGCCACTCTAGTCTTCTTTTTCTTGCTTCTTGTCTTCTCTCCGTTTTGACGAGCTAGCCGGTCTGCTTCTTCTTTGAAAAACGATGGCGCTTCGTCGGCCTCTTCGTCAACTTCCATAATTCCTCCCCATTCTTCTTGTCCAGCTTCTGCACCAAGTCCTTCATCAACTTCCATTTCTTCATCCTCTTCACCGATGACGGTCTCATCGATCGCTATGTTGTTCATCGCACACCACACCCTGTAATTCCTCTCTATCATAGCAAGAACCTCTCTGGTTCCTAGAAAGCTCGCTCGTAGGATTCGGTTCTTGCGCACAAAGCAAATTCGGATCATTCCGTCCCACTCCTCCCAGCTCACTCCAGGCCTCTCCGAACCCATTTTTGGCTCGATCCTCACAACCGACGACTCGACCTGTGGTGGTGGTTTGAAGTTGTTCTTACCTACTTTCATTATATGGGTGATAACGGCCCAAAACTGAGCATTCACTAAAATTAGGAAATTCCGAGTCAGTTTACTTGTTAAGAAACAGGAGCACACTGCGAATTCAGAGACATGCTTTGGGAGTAAGAACATGTCTCAACTCCCTAATATGCCCCAAAGAGGGTGTTAAGCTCCAAGACACTCACCGGAGAGCCGACAGTACAGCGCTTCTCCCGGGCGGGCAGTGAGACGAAGCGCGAACTCGCGCTGAAACATGAGTATCGATGTGCGAGGTGGATTTGGCAGGGCGAGAAGTTTAAAGACTAGGGGACTAGAGATCTTGGGAAGCGTCGTTAGTTTGTGGTCGAATACGGTGCACGAAACACAAACCTGATAGGGTGTGTTGCTGATGCAGATGTCGAAAGGTGGTAATTCTGTCTTGATCACATCTCCTAGCAAAACCTCTAGTCGTTTGGCTTCTGGTTTCCCTTGCACTCTCTTCGTCAACTCCGCCGCCATTCGAGGATCAAGTTCTACGGCAATGACCTTCTTTGCCTTCTCCAATATCCGTACAGTTAAGTTACCGGTTCCTGGGCCTACTTCAAGGACCACATCGCTGGGCTTGACGTTTGACTTCGCGACGATGGCTTCCGCGACACCTGGGTTTTTCAGAATATCTGTAGTTCAGGAAGTCGGAGTCAGCCTACGTTTTCTGGGAAAATGCAAGAGTAACCCAAACGTGCTTCAGAAGTAGAGAGCATGGACCCCTAGAAGGAAAATTCTACGCCGAGATTTTGACTTACGCTGACCGACGTTGGTATTGAATTTGAAGACATTGTTTGTTTGAGCTTGAGCCTTTGAGTATGGGGATGCCGGTGTAGATACGGCAGCGCTGTTGCGCTTTCCTTGCTTTAATTTGCCCATCCTGTCGTGTCCGTAGGTCGAGATGGAGTGGTCGAGATTTTGAATCGCAAAATTGTCGACCAAGTTGCTATCTTAGTGGGCTTTGCTTATCGTGATTACCACGTGACTATGAACTACGAGGCGCACTGGCTGATCTCCTGGACATCGAGCCGCCCGCCTACTGTATCATACTTGCAGATTCAGCTTCCGTGCTTGCGGCCTGTGCTCGTCGGTATGAAAGTACTGTGCAGTACGAGAACAAGTACTCACCCTTTCGTTTTCGTACTTCGTCCTGCGTGCATGCAGCGACGTATGAAAAGTTACACTGCATACTGTCAGCACGGAGATTGGAGGCGTCAAGGTGTCGTATAGAAGAATCCAAAAACTCAGTATGTGCCAATGCCACATTGCTAGACAAAGTGTACTGTGCAACTAGGTCGACGAAGAAGAGCGTGAGAGTTTCGCGACTCCTAAGAATGCGACGACCATACTGGCAGTAGTCTACAAAAACCCGAGCAGTGAAGTCACCAGTGCTGTGAATACCATAAAGCAAAGTCGATAGGAATGCCATCTGGCCCTGGTGCTGCAGCAAATCACTGCGATCAAGTCGGCAATGGAGAGGCCAGTCGTCGTAGATTCTAGGGAGTACAGTCTTCGCAATCCGAAAACGACCTCAACTCACTCAGTGCTGACTTCCTTGAGACAACACGGACCAACAAAGCCCGCCGCTCTACCATACGCCTACGAAGTACCTATGCTTTGAATAATATTGTGCACTGCGCCGTGCTCTAATCTCCCATTTCACTCTCTCCGAATCTCGTCCCCAGATCTGTAATCAGTCGCTTACAAACTTTTCCCATCGGACGGAGAGAACGCATTGAAATTAATCATTTCGCGCAGGAGACTTTTCCGAAGTCTGGAGTAAAGTAACGAGAGTTCGGCCCATATCAACAGATCCATTGACGTTGACAATCATGGATAAGCCCCTATATGTACATCCTGGTGGCTTCCCAATAACAAAAGAGTGGGGTTCTCCCTTGTCCCCAAATCTTAGATCCTCCGGGACGGGGTCCCGGACGAAAGACACTTTTGATTGTTGTTGTTATTGTTGATGTTTTGAACTCGCCATGTCAACAAAGATGGAGAGAGGGGCGATAGCGGTAGAAGCTCACAATCGCGCGCGAGCACCGTGTTTGGATCCACGAGTGCCCTTTGACGTGGCCGATCGTCTGAAAAGCTGTGTTGCAAAGGCTTAAGAAGGTCGAGAAGGGGTCTTTTTCATCGATCAAACTGCGGCTGTAGCCGTCCCCTTCCCCTTCCCCTTCCCCTTCCCCCCCCTCTCTCTCTCTCCGTACGACCAGGGGGGAAAATGGCGAGCGCGAGCATGAGCATGAGCATGCGCTGACGGCGCTGGCCGACCTGATTGGCTGCTTGCAGTCCTAACCAAACAAAAAAATAATAACACCCACTGCTGCATGCGCAACAAAGGCCTCTTCACAATTCACGCACACACTGCATGCATTCCTCACCGAAACTTTGGACTCTCGCGGCCTGCGCAAGGAAATCCTAAAAGCCCAAAGCATTGAACTCGTTGATTCCGTGCCTGCTGCCTCGGCCGTCCTGAGGCTCACGGGCGTGGCTGCCTTGATTGCGCGGCGCGAAGGCCTCGAAGAGTAAACACGCAAATCGCGCTAGGTCGTGGGAGTGGAGAATAAACAGCACGCGTTCGGAAGCGAGGCCCTTCACCTTCTTCCTTCCACTTTCTACTCCCAGCCTCCCACCCACCTCCTCCTACCTTCTCCCACTTCACATATCACCATCACATTTCGACACTGGCAAGCAACGAAGGGGGCATCTATCAGCTGTTGGGGACGGAGTGCGCTGTTGTTGGATGGAAACTTGTGCTGGCATGATTATCTCGACATCAACATCGACCTGATTGACATCCCCAACATTCCCGACGCCTTCCTACGAAGCATTCCTCGGGCGCCACGACATCTTGCATTCCACACAATACCACGCACGCTCGTTGTTGTTCTTCTTCGACTCCCAATCTGGCACCCAGCCTGACGTCGCGCTTTAAGACCCCGTAGTGTCCTTTTTGTATCGCATCGCATTCGCATCGACCTGATTCCATCAATAAGAGACGCTTTCATCCCATCGTCGGCCGCCAAGAGCTTCAGCGAACCACAACGACACTCTACAGCGCACATATCTATGCCTTCCGCTAGATAAAGCCCGTCATCATCCTCGAGAGCCCCTCTCTCATTGACCTCATATCACGTATCATAGGCGAGCATCGCCGCATTCCATATTTATCATGGCCTACTCGAACAGTGGCGGCGGCACTCTCACGCTGCCCTCTCCGACACACGTACACCATGTTGATGTTACCTCTGCGGTGAGGTCGCTCCGCCGCTCGTTGTCACGGTCACCTTCCAAATTCCGCCTTGTTACAAAGTCCCCAAGTTCATCTCCAAAGTCGCCTCTATCACCGTCTCCATTGTCGCCACCGAGGCGCGCTGCCTCTCAGCCCACAATATTCACTGGTAGTAATTCACCTCATACTCCATCACCACTTGCAGTACCTTTTCCGCCAAGCGCAAAACTAGCACTGCGTTCTTCAACAAGATCAAAGACAGCACCCGTTCGACCATCGCCTCGTACGCGAACACCGCCGAAGAGCCCCATGAAGCGCGCCCTGAGCCAAGCATCGGACTCTGGTAATGTGTCTCCAGTTCCACCGCAAGGCTTGTCGACCGGACAGGAAAACATCACTGGCAACACTAGCCCCAAGGAGCTCAAGAGCTTCGAGCCCCGCAGTTTTGAGAAAACAACAAAAACAACGTTCAATCTGGATGCGCCTACGCCTTTTAACCATGCTTTCCCCAGATTGGGGGAGAGTAGTAACGATTCAATGACATCTACCACCTCCAGTCCATTAAAGCGCAGCGACGCAATCATGAATCTTGACCAGGCAAGTTTGGGTAGTCCAGTGGCGAAACGACGAAGTCTGCATGGTTCTGCGAGCTTTGGCCATGACTTCAACGTCTTTGATCACGGGCCAACATCTTCACCACAATTTGACATCCATGATGAAACTAACCAAGAATACGAGCTGTCTGCAACCGCAGTTTCCGAGAACGCAGCATCTTCCCCTTTCACATCCATGCCTAGAAGATCATCTTCGTTGCGCAAGTCGACCTTGCAACAGCGCCATGGTGAAAAGACTTCCTGGGGTCGAAGACATGCAGCTCAGGTACTGGCGCAACAGCAAGCAGCCATGACGGCTCCTGAGGTTTCGACACCAGTTCAGACCAAGAACCGCCCTCGATTGTCACTGGACCAGTTCATGCCTCCTATGGTTCGCGATAGTCCATTCTCCTCACAAGGCGCTCTTCCAAACGCATCAATGCATATGGTCAGCCAACCAACACACCAGCCGCATCCATTGTCACGGACGATGACTACATCATCTAGTAGCTCTAGTCTTGTAGACGACTCTCCAACGCATGTTCCGGTGCATTTTGGCGAACAACCTAGGCCGAAGCTCGATTTCTCCAAGTCCCTACCCGCAGGCTCCTTACGACCATATTCCTTGGAAGCGATCTCGAACGAAGATGGATCTTTCTCAACACCCAATTATAAAACCGTCAAGCCGCTGCCAGCTGCATTTATGTCAACCGGTCTCATCTCAAAAGTGAACCGAAATCCAGAAGAGCCCCAGCCGTCACGAGGTATCAGCAAGGGCAACATGCCGGACACTCCCTGCAAAAAGCACGTAAACACATTTGCTACTTATCCGGCTCCAGTACCTGGAAGCGCGATTGCCAAGGCTCGACACATTAGACACTCTTTTGGAACTCCCTCAACGCCTTTCAATCCCCATG
The DNA here is from genome assembly GCA_026119845.1 of Pezicula carpinea. NCBI lineage: Eukaryota > Fungi > Ascomycota > Leotiomycetes > Helotiales > Dermateaceae > Pezicula > Pezicula carpinea. The sequence continues at coordinate 414,877 of JALRMK010000020.1, forward strand.
GAACCCAACCCAAGCAAAGTACGTTCGGTAAAGGCGTTAGTGTGTTCGGCAGTGCGTTTGGCAATACCCGTGGACTTATGCGACGAGGAAGCTTTCTCAGCATTGACGGTGATGAGAGTGGTGGGTCACCAGATGCAAAGGGAGACAGCCAAACCAGCATAGATTTCGATTTACCACCGACGCCCACCAAGCAGGCTCTTCAGCAAGATCATGGAAGTCCAAGCAGCCACCGAAGCTTTCCAACATCTGCGGTTGCCTTTGGACTATCGAGGAAGATACAAAGAAGCAGTAAGTTAAATTTTTCCACAAGCCCTGGTGATCACGACGTGGGTTACAGCGACGATGAAGCATCAATCGATCTCTGTGATTCTCCAACTACAGCCAACTTTCGGCTCTCTTCTACCTCTTCTATTTCAATGCCTTCCTTTGGCCGATCTCGGGCACTTCGGGGAGGCTCTAATTGCCCTCTTCCGCCGCCCTTGGTTGCTAAATCTCTTACCCTTACTACTTCTTTTGTCAGTCCATCTAGGAAACCGGGCTTTGCTAAATTTAGTCACGTGGCTCCAGCCTCTCCGTTGGAGCGTGTAGAATTCATTGAGAGGAGGTCCCCTCATACTCCTATAGACAGCATGACTCCACCTGATCCCAGTGGCCTGTCCATATCCAATCATCGAGACCTGAAGGCAAACCATGGCGCAGCGACAATGCCACCTCCAGCTACTCCGACCGCTGGCCGAGATTATTTCACTCAACTCGGTGATCGGCGACTCAGCACCACACCAATCAGCAGTTTCGCTCCGACGGATATCGACGAGTCTCTGACTTCGAGGTTTGAAAAAGCCGAAATAATTGGCACTGGAGAATTCTCGCATGTGTACAGGGTCACCGAGAATTCTCGACCCATTAGTGCTACACAAGCCTTCTACTTTGGCAAAACCGACTCCCCTAACCGGAGATCGCCTGTGGCCTTAATGCCAGAGCGGGTCTTCGCCGTCAAGAAGTCACGACAGCCTTTTCAAGGCATCAGGGACCGTCAACGGAAACTGCAGGAAGTCAGCGTGCTTAAAGCACTGGGACATTCTGATCACGTCGTGGACTTCATTGATCACTGGGAAGAAAAGGACTATCTGTACATCCAGACAGAGTTTTGTGAGGAGGGCAGCTTAGACCTCTTCCTGTCACAAGTTGGCCGGAAAGGCAGACTAGATGACTTCCGGATCTGGAAAATCATGTTAGAGCTCAGTCAAGTAAGGGAAGCTATCACGTTCTTTGGTGCTTCAGCTAACGCAGTGCGTAGGGTCTCAAGCATATTCACGATTCTGGTTACATTCATCTCGACCTCAAGCCAGCCAACATTTTCATTACATTCGAAGGCGTTCTCAAGATTGGTGACTTTGGCATGGCAGCCCATTGGCCTGCACAGGCCGGCATCGAGGGTGAAGGTGATCGCGAGTACATCGGTCCCGAAATCCTGCTGGGAAAATACGACAAGCCATCAGACGTCTTCGCCCTAGGTCTTATCATGCTAGAAATTGCTGGGAATGTACAACTACCAGATAACGGTCCAACTTGGCAACGGCTTCGTTCTGGAGATATGAGCGACGTACCAAGTTTGACTTGGAGCAGTGCTAGTACTATCATTCGAGATGCAACGGGTATTCCTATTAAAGATAGCGATACTAGCATGGACTTTTATGGCAGCGATGACGAGATGGAGAATGACTTCGGCTCGCCAACAATGAACACTCGCAAGCGGAGTGTCGGCTCCACGAGCAGATCTTTATCTCATGATCCTGCCAACCTCTTCGGCTCCATGCGACGAGGTGAGCTTCATCAAGCTCCTGGTTTCATGAGAGATATGTACCATGATCATGCACTTGATCGAATCGTTCGTTGGATGATCTCACCTTCGCCAGAAGACCGACCAACAATCCATCGGGTACTCGAGTCTGAGGGTCTTCAATGGGTCCAAGGACGACGTCGAGCCGGTGCTACGGTCTTTGAAGGAAACTGGGGACCAGCTGATGACATCTTGGCGGATGATACTGAGATGATGGATATTTAATCTAGCTCGCAGATTTTGCTGCACAATCATCGCATCAATTCGCTTGATCCTGGATAAGGGCATGCGAACTGGATGCGCTCAGTTTGATTTTTTATAAGGTGTCACGGCGTTCCCTGGATAACACGGCGTTCCATCTCTTCTATCTCGTGCGGGCCGCACGCACGAAATCAACTTTACGAACGACGACTTCATGCATTTTCACCAACATAGGCTTATTGCTCTATGCTTCGATTCTTATATATCCTTCTACGATGCGAAACCATTTTTCACGCTTTCACGAAACGAAATAGTTACGAACTGATGGGCGGTAATCGGTTGGTGGAACGAGTATCATGTTTGGGGTTTTATGACAGCAAGCAAGGAACACTTACTACCTTGTCTTGGCTTGCACTTATGAAAAGTTTGTTTGAGGTACTGCATTACAATTGCTTGCTATAGCTTAACCAGATTTTGGTTGCTTTGTATGAGCTACGTGGCTGGAAGGATGGCTGTGCGGAAAAGAAAAAGAGAGGAAGATCTTGTGCTGTTAATGCTGTAGATAGATCAGATGACTGGCTTGGGTGTCGCTATACAGTTGTGCTCCTTGGCTCTTCTTGGACCTGTTTGGGAAGGGAATTACTAGATCAATAGAAAGAATTGATACTGGAACAAGTAATGCCGGGTGACTCCTTTACGTAGTTTGTGATGTGCTAGTGGTGGAACCCTATTCTGCATTGAGAATTCGTCAAGTGAGCAGAGACTTTGTTGTAAAGCTTGTGCTAAGGCCAATGCTTTGGTAGTCTTTACACAGGTAGGCTGCTGCATGCCTCGAACACGTTAGTAATGTCTGGCCAGCAATTCTTTTATTCCAAATTAGAATGGCCATGCCGTGATTGATGTCCTCATCTTCAGGCCATGTATTTCGTGACGCAGGGGACGAGGTTCTTTTGCACAGAAAGAAGGTCACGGGTGAGATGTGAAGAAGCATGAACTTTATATTATGGGGATTGGCAGAACTGCGGCTACCGGTTTTGCACTTTGAGTTTTGCTTTGCTGAGGGTCCTAAAATCGATGCATAACCGACGATGTTTGGCTGCGACTTGAGGCTCTGGAAATGTTCTTAGTTTACTACTCCGTACCTAAGAGAAAAACAGAGAGGGGTGAGCCCGGAAGAGTAGTGGAAGTGTGCGTTGTTCTTGTCTAAGAGCTAGGTTCGAAGAGATGAGGTTATACCTCGCGAAAGCGACCATTTCTAATTAGAAAATAGCATGTGATCGACAACACCCCTTCACCAAGGTCAGTCTGTACTCCGTAAGGTAGTTGAGTGTTGCACTTATTAAGCGAGGTTGCTGCAACAATATGATACAGGTGAAGAATATTGGAGGCACGTCTCTCAAGTCTTGTCGAAAGTAAGGCTGTCTGCCTCGCACAAGCAAAAAACAATAAAGGTGTGGTTTTCTTCCATATAGAGCTCCGGTTGTTTGACTCACACTCACACTCACAGCTCCTCGGCCTCATCAGTCTCACTGAAGGTGATGCGTTGTCCAAATACCCTGGCTCAAATCCACGTGCGGGGTGGCTTTGCCGGGAAGGGATTGGTGATGGCGTTATAGGTGGGTTGGTTGCTCACATCAGACAAGATCCCATCGGGTTCCTGCGGATTGTACGGGTGTGCCCATACCACCAATACCAAAGGCTGGGAGGCTGGGAGGGGTGTAGGGGGCAGATTGAGGGTGACCAGAGATGGATTCTGGGAAGTATGACCGTATTGGTTGGCGGGGCGTCTTCTGGAAGGAGAGTGAAACGTGGACGAGTGAGACGAGCAGCGCAAGGCAAAGCAAAGGAGGAGAACAACAGCGGCTCACTACGACTACTCACGACTACTAACTGCTGCTAGTCTGCTACTCCTCACTACTCCTCACTACTACTGTACTTACGACTGCTGCTCACTGCTCACTGTTCGTGTAGCTTAAGTCGATGACGGACGCAAGCACCGGCTGACGTTTATGCCACTTGTATGCGCTGCAAGTCGACAAAACAGAAACTCGGTCTCTCCCTTCGGCATTGCGAGCGATGATGTAACATGTGGCGCTTCTGAGGAGCCGGAGCGCAGGTCAGCGCTGACCTGGTGGCCAGCAGGAGGTAATGCAGAAGAGTATATCACAAGATGGGAATCAAGTTTTCTGGTCTCACTCACATCCTACAATTACTCCGGTGTTATTGTTTTTTCGCTGTAGCACAGCATCACCTGACCCTTCTCCGGCCGCGCTCTTGCTGTGCCACAGCTTTTCATTTGCGGATCGTCAGCCACGGGGGACGATCGTTGAGCCTCGACCTGGGGCCGTTGAGTGAGGTGTGCCATCGTTGCCATTTCGTCACCACTCGTCGTGGGATAAGAGGACGAGTCGCGGTGCAATGTTGTTGTTTGGTACCTTGGTACCTTTCGTACATGCGCCGGCCATGGGAGTCGTTGGCCATGGATCGCTTGTTTTACCTGGCACTTATTAAGAATACGGGCTGTCCTACAGGCTTTGACGACCTCAGAAAAGGGCCGACCAGGGACGAGAGTACGTACAGTGGTACTCCGGGTATGGCATTGACATGCGATAGGGCTCACTGCCTCTGCTTTCCACAAGTAACTCGAGTCCCAGCAACCTCAGGAAGAGACCGAGGGTATTTCTTCTACCCATTCATAACTTGAATTGATGAATTGTGAATGCACATGCACATGAACACGAACAACTCGGCGAGGTAGCCATCATAGCAACGCCTGCGCACGCCGTTCCACTGAAAGCAACTTCACCGCTGCTTGAGGCTTCAGAACAGGCACAGCGGAATCACTGATGCCCTAAACTTGGCCACTCAAGTCCAGCACATCCTCCGTGACTGAATTCCCCTGTTCAAGGTGCTGCCCGGAAGTCAGGAACAACGTCCGCGCGAGGACTCTTCTCCACATATTCAGTTGTTTTCGGGATGCGAACTTGCGAAGAGTGGTGTCGAGGGCCTAGGGTCTACTTACGAGTAGGTCTGGGTTCTAGGTAGGTACCACTGGTAGTCATGTAGAGTAGTGTAGAGTGTTGAAGCAGAGATCCATCCATTCGCTTGTCGAAAGAGGGCGAGGGCCTAGCTAGCCTACGTAGCTAGCTGGTCGTGCTGGCTGGACGGACGGAGAACGCCTTGTCCCTCCCTCGTCTCGCATCTCCCAATGCAAATCTGATGACAACAACCACCACCACCACCACCACCACCACCGACAATACTTCCCCCCTCATGGATGTCTCTTTTCAACCAATACGTACAGGTACGACGACGAAGACGAACTCTGGTTCACTTTGCATTACACCATACATCATCACACCAGCAGGCCCCTCACGAATCCTCTCATTCGTCCAGTGGCCAACTGCAGCCGCATCGACAACAATAGACTTCTCGTCTATACTCACTTTTCATTCTCCGCCTCGACGCCAGCATCCCTCGGAATAGCTCACAATGGACGACAAGTCCCTTACATCTGTTCCCGCAGGGAAGCAAACGTCAAAGCCTGCAGATTCTGCAACTGGTGGGACGGAAGACCCTTCAAATACGACGCCCAAATCAACATCAACACCCTCAATCCCACCAACCAAGAAACTTCCACAACACGCCCAGCAAAAACGCGGTCCTTCAACAACGAACTCCCCATTAGCCTCACGAGACTCATCACCAGTCAGGTCATCGATAAAAGCAACTACAGCTGCACGTTCATCAGGTCCTGGCAGATCACGAAAGAACAGTCACGATACAAGTCCTCCTCCACGCTCGGCCAACACGAGCACCAACCCTCCCTCCCTCGCCGCAACTCAAAGAGCACTGTCTGCAGCATCCATTCCTAATTTGCACCCAGTGGCGTCCGAACCTACAATAAAAGCACCCGTCCCCCTAAAACCATCAGTAACCTCGGAACTTAAGGACGCACCACGTTGGCCTATATCGCCGAGACTGCGGTCTCCGCCTCTCATCAACAAGCCCTCCGTTGTCTCGCCACGCAAGACAGATCTCGATATACCCGCGATCAATGTGCAGAGTACACCAAACCAAACCCCCGAACAGCAAGAATCAAAGGTGCCCGCCGACGGCGAGGTAGATGATTCATTAAGTGCGGGCATGAGAACACCCGCAAGAGGAACGAGTGGTGGCAGTTCGATGCTTGAAACGGTACAAGAGATCAGTCAACCCGGTAGTCCATCATTAAGTCTTGACTGTCCCATTGGTAATGGGGAGGAGCGATCGCTCAGTGAGAAGGATAATTCCATCGATAATGCGGTCAACAAGGCGGGCAGGACAAAACAGAACAACGAGAGTGGCAGTGACAGTACGGGCAAGGGAGAAATTAAGATGAGAGCAGCATCATCCGTCACGCCTGCCACAGCATTACGCGCAGCCCCCCCAGCAAAATCTTACAGCTCAAGCAACGTGCCGGCGGGCCGAGGGAAACCATCGGGCGAAGGCGCCCAGAAAATGACCGTGGAGACGGAGACAGTCAGCTCAATACCTGCTATTGCGCTTGGAGCTGTAGGGGGAGCGGGGGTCAATGGGAGTCTTCGGGCTAAACCAAGCTCTGAGACCATCAGGCCCAAGAAAGATAAGAAGAAAATGACGAGAAAGGCACCATCAGTCTCGGGCACGGGTGAGCAGCCAATTTTGAGACCTAAGAAGCATCACCATCATCATGCTACAAGATCGCCTTCCAAGTCGGATTCAGATTCTTCGTCGTCCACCATGACCATCAAGTCCCCAAGAAAAGACAGCGGTCAAGGATCGCACGCCTTTCATGATGGGAGTGGTGTGGCGAGTCCTCCGTCAAGATCTCCATCAGCGTGGGGTCGCAGACCAAGCATCATTCAGCAAGTAAGTAATGCCGTGCTAACTAGAAACCGTCCAGCATCTTCGAAAGCAGATATATTCGAAGCGAAAGTCGCCAGCGCGGTAGACGAAGCAAACTCTTCCGACTCAGAGGAAACCTTTGTCTACGAATCGAATCCACCCGATGCGAATGACCGCCCTCGGCGATTTCACTCACGGACGCCTAGTGCAACCTCGATGGTGAGTCAGGTCGATCAGAGGAACGGCTTAAGGCCCATGCTGGATGGCGGTCACAGTGTGGCCATGAAAAAGAGTATGAAATTTGCAAATTCCTACAGCAGTAATGGCCCTGATACGACAACGGGCGAAGACGACGGGAAGGGTACAGCTCGGAGTAATATGGGCACGGGAAGAGGAACAACACATCATCATCATATTGGCCGATGGGGCCGCAATGGTGGTAATGGCCACCCCTCTCTTTTTGATAACGAATCTCCTTTTCCAAATGCAGCGAAATCAAAACTTGGATCATCTCCTCGCAACGGCTCCAGGCCTACGAGTCCGAGAGTTGGCAACAATGCGAGGTTAATAAGTAATGGGAAGAAGCAGTCGCCGATATCTTCGGGCTACGATCTCGAGGCGGACGACGAGCGAACTCCACTCATGTCCACCATACGATCCGGGCGGTCAGGACGAGCTCGACGGCCAGCAGCTTCATCTATGCGGCAAATGGAGCATCACACATCGAGACGGCATGGCTCATTTTTAACTCGATTTGCCGGATGCCTCGTTCTGACGCTCATGATTGTGCTTGTCATTTCTGGAGCTGTGGGGTTCATGTTTGCGACAACGCAGCCTCTTACAGATGTGAAGGTGCTCGCACTCAAGAATGTCCTGGCCAGCGAGCAGGAGCTCATTGTCGATATGCAGGTGACGGCACAGAATCCCAATCTGGTTGTTGTTTCGATTGACTCCATGGATATGCTAGTTTTTGCAAAATCGAAACACGCAGGCACAGATTCTGAGTGGTACATCAAGCATCCAAGAAATAGAACTGCGAATAGTATGCGCAGAGGGAGCAGGCAGAAACGAGACGACGATCCGGACGATCCACCTGTCGTAGGAGATCCAAATACGAGCCCCAATTTAGAAATCGGACATATATTCGACTTTGAGACCCCTCTGACATTTGAAGGATCACCTTTCCAGCACTCCCGGTCGACCTCTCTCGGCGAGCTACGGGTCTATAAGCCTGGTAACAGGACCGAGCCAGCTGGCTCCGAACGCTGGTCACGCGTGGTTCAGCACGAGTTCGATCTTATCATTCGGGGCTCACTCAAATACACGTTGCCGCTCAGTCAACGTGTGAGGAGTATTGCCGTCGAAGGCCGAATTACGGTCAAGCCGAATGCAGCGGACCAGGATCCCGACACCATTAACATTATTTAAGGCCTTGGCGTTTGTGCCCAGCTCCTCAACCACATCTCCCGGTTCAGAGTCGAATCACAATCGGCAACCAACAAGTTTCATTTGTTTTCATTTTGCTTCCAGTCTCTTGTACTACTTCAGCGATTACATTGTCTTGCGCAGCGGATGGAACGGGCACGGCGAAAACAAACCCAAATCAATCAAACAGGCTTTTTCCAAGGCGCATATACTGGGGCGTAATAAATTCTTCTTTACAAGTACTACTTTAAATCAACCAAGGGGCAGGATGGATGGATGGATGGATGGATGGAAGTAAATTTCCCCGGGGCTGCTTGTTTTTGGAAAAAGTAGGCCTTGGATTACGGTGTTCTCCCTTCGAGATTTTCTTATGGCGCGCACGGTGTGGCATGGATTTGGCTTTTTTGCTTCAACAAATAGAATGGGCTGGGAAGAAAAATCATCTTCCGCAGGGACAGAGATACTTAACGGCCTCTTTTCTTTTGTCTTTTTTCTTTCGGAAGAAATTGAAGAATGGCACCATGGAACGTTGCTTGGACCGACGGGGTTGTAGATGTATGTACCGGTACTTGTGTCCAGGAGACCAGGCGAGGAGAGTTGAGATTTGTAAATATCGAGGGATGTCTCTCGTCATGGTGGAAGATGGACAGCAAGAGAGAAAGAAGAAATGATGATGAGCAATACTATGAGAAATGAGAGATGAGAGATGAGAGATGAGATGAGGTACCAGATCCCGAGCCAATAGTGCGTTGTATATTTGCTCAATCGAGGCGGTGACAGCTAGATGACTTGCAAGGCTTTAGCTTTGGCTAAATTAGGTAGACTAGGGGAAGTTATTTGGATGTGAATGAATGAATGAAACAAAAGCCAGAATACTACAGTTGAGATTAGCAGTGTGCTGCTGTATTCAGTTAGCATGCTTACTTATCTCTAGAGGGAAAGGCACGGGAAAGGCACGGGAAAGAACTGCCCTTTACTACTACTGCTAATAAAAACTCCCCCAAGCTTCACTGCTTTATTCAATGGTTTTATTTCACTAATGACTTAAGCACCAGCAAAGCATTTTTGTACAAATTTGAAGAAGCATCAAATTTACTTCACCTCCCATAGTATCATCATGAAATAGACTAACGCCATTCCGCCCCCCTGCCCCGCATCATTCTCAATGCTCGCTGGTGCTCGCCAAACGCCTAGTCATCCCTCCCATCATTATCTCTATCTACAAACAATTATTTAAGCCCTCGCAGAAACTCTTGCTCCCTGCTCTCTTCTTGATGTTGTTGCACCGGTTCCACTCTTCTTTCTGACTGGCTGATATACATCGTTGAAGTTCATTACCACGCCCAAGAACCGCATGTCCACGTCGGGCTGATATGCGAGATCACCCAGTAACAGACACACTCTGGTTCTGAAGTGGGCTCCCAAGCTACCTAGCCTGTCTTTGAGAACGGGAAACTCGTCCGCAATCCCATCAGGGATGGACATGGCAGGAGTTGAGTCCATCAGGTTGTTACGAGGGCCACGACGACCAGTAGTGGGTGTATTAGGTTGGTCTTCTTCTGAGGTTTTGACCGAGGCAAGCATGTCATTTCCTTGACGGCGTGTGAATTCTGAGACTGCCCAGCTGTAGAGACCATCGACTGCGTCGCGGTAGCTCAGCATTATTCGCAGAATCTCTCCTAATTGTGTCATGAATGTATTTTCATCTGCATCGCTTTGGTTTTTCTTCTTGGCGCCAAGAAGGCCTTTGTGAGTTATGGCGTTGAGGTATTTGGTGTGAGCTTTGATCAGGTCGTCAAGAGTACAACCTTCTTTGTGGATGGCGGTTTGCAGTTCGTCCCAAGAAGACTCGATGACTTCGAAGAGGATATAGTATTGGAGTTGTCCGATGAAGTGGATCATTTCTGCTAGCACTCCACGGGTTGATTTCCAGGCTTGCGAGACGTTGGCATCTTCACCTTGCAGAACCCCGCGAGCTCCTGTCATGCATTTTCGCCATGTTGAGGCCAGGGCAAACTCCACACGCTTGATACGCCATAGGAAGTTGAAGACTTTTAGGTACTGGCGATTGCCCCATTCTGTTACGACGACGTCCACAGGGGCATCAATCTTGTATTCAAGGGTAAAACAGTCCCACCCAATATCCCCGTGGGATAATTGCAGCATTCTTGCGTCTAGCCTGCGGAGGACTTCAGGTGAGTCGTACTGGGCGTTTGAACCTCGAATGGCATGTTCTAATTGTGCAGTCAAAGTATGACGATACTGCGCCCCCGCAGGCCTGTCGAGGTTTGACGATAGAGATTCCATGAGAAGAGCGATGAAGTCTCCTTGTCCCAAGAGAATGTAGTTTTTGAGAGCCTTGAGGTGCTCGAAGAGATGGAATTTTTCCGCCATTAGATGTATGAGACGGTTCATTGTCGTCTTATAGGCTTCATCGATCCAAGTCTCAAGGGTGGCCGTGTCACCATACCGCAGCTCTTTTGACGCTGCTTTAGAATATTCTTCTACCCACTGCGAGTCACCACAGCCATAGCGAATAAAATTTAGAGATTTACCAATGAGGAAGACCTTCTGAGCGAAATCCTGTGTGATAATACTTGGAACCATGTCCTCATCGAGTTTATACTTGTCTTCCCAGACACTGCTTGCGCCTCCACGACCTTTCCCATCTTGGGTGTCATTTGTAGCATGAGGATCCTGCTCTGAGACGAAGAACTCGTTATAGGGATCAGATAATTCTCCATCGTAGATCCAATGTCGAAGCATGTCATAAAACGGCCTTGTGACGTGTATTAATATCCGTTCAGCGAAAGCACCAACCATTGGGTCACCGTGTGACGAGGAAAAGCCGTGTATTAGTGAAATCAGTTGTCCGCCCCTCTTGCTTTTTGATTCTTCGCTGATTAGACTCATCAGACGCAGGCCCATAGTCGCCTCACGAGTCCAGACCACACATCTTTTCAGTGTTACGCCGGCTTTCCCTATGCCCCCCCTCGGCTCTTTCTCGTCCAAAGACTGTAGAGCTCGCCGGATCTGGCCCTCCAGAGTAGCGACCAATCCCAGATAGGATCGAAGCTCACCGGCTATTGCTGCTCGTAGACTTTGACCAAGCAAACCGCCCTCGGATGATTGTACAAAAGATGCAAGACCTCTGTACAGAAGTGAAGGTTCTGCAAGTGTATGGAGTATGGAGATTATGGGAATTGGAAGTGTAGCTGGTAGACTCATTGTTTTATCTGAGGCGAAGGGTAGATTTGTGGAAGATAATCCTTGCAGCGTGAATGGCAAATCTCTGAGAAGTGTAGTCTCCGGTGGATCGATCTCAACATAATTCTTGGCTAGTAGGGCTGTCTTTAGAGCAACACCCTCTCTTTGCGTCGCCGCATTTTTTGCAAACGCTTCGTCTTCTTCTTTCCTGTCTTTTTGTCCACCTTCTCGTACTGGTAGCTTCTTCAGACCTTCGGGTGCAAATGCTTCCTCAAAAGGCTCCTCCTCCCTCCTCGATGGGTGACTTGGCGACGTGGGGAAATCCCTCTCTTCTCTCAACCTGCGTTGCTCACGGTCATTCTTGACCGGACTCTTGAACGGGCTCGTCAAGATCGGCGGCAAATATTGCTGCTGCTCTCGGTCCCCGAGCTGATACAGGAAGTAGAGAACGGCCCATTTTTGAGATATCACAGGGATTGTGAGAAGTCTACTGTATAAGTTGGAAAACCGGAGGGCTTTTTCGGGACTCGGATTCTTTTGGATTAATCTCTTCTTAATAAGGTCCGAAGCTTGATTCACGTCTGCGACAACAGCCGGACTTCTGGAGCTGTTGCAGTACAATGGTCAGCGTATGGTATGTTGGAAGAGGCCAAAAGAGACAAATATGTACCTCTCCAATATCTGTTTTACAAATGCAACAGCATCATATTGTCTCTCCTCTGCATCTGCTGGGCCTTCACCGGGGATCTCTGGTAGCAAGCGTGCAACTAAGCTGTCAATACCATTGCTGATGCGTTGATTTCGTGAAGACATGATCGCATTGTCGCGAATAAGAGAGAGTCTTTGTGTGCTCGCTCATTCGTGGGATCACAACATAGTGTTTTCAGTATCAATTTGGTACACGCGACGCGGGACCACACTGGAAAACGCGCCTGGTGCGCCTGGTGCGCCTGTTTTGCCTGCAATCTAAGGCCGAACTATACTCATATCAATTGACTTATGTAGTCTGGAACCCAGCACCATCCATCACGACCTCAAATCGGCTTGGATCATCTCCAAATTGTATTGCTAGACTCGTCTGGCAGCGCACAACCCATGGGACCTTGACTAATCTAACAAGTCGCGCTGTAAAGCTCGCCTGCGCGCAACTCTCACGATGCCAGACATGGGCCTCGATCCAGCGGCTCTCAGCCGGCCTGTTGGCATCTCCACCACACCCATTTTACCCCCCAAAACACTCAGCACATCAATTACGAATGCGCCAAAGGTGGTCAAGTCCAGCCAACTCTCTGCGCGTATTGATCTTGAGCCATTGTACAAGGCGCTGAAAGATGCGGTTGGCGAGCATTGGGGAACTTACAAGGAGTCAATCAGTCTCTTTGTTCTAGGTTGGTGCACCTTCTTAAGATCACCTTCAAACTTCGAATCGGATTATCCTAAATGCGCATTTGCCCAGTTCTGACCATTTTCCTGCTCATTAGGCCAATTGAACCAGTCCGAATTGTCGCAACGAATCGATCGGTTCATCGTAACACCTACGGGGGAAATAGAGCATAAACACAACCAGCTTGTTGCTGGAATCTTTGGCAATGTCACAAGAGATATGCCAGATCACGGCCTTGCCCCATTTGTCAGTGCAAATGAGACGCCTACAGCTGGGCCTGGAAGCAAGCCAGTCAGTGGTGACGCGGCAGAACAGAGGCTCAAACAGGAAGTTATGCAGTTACCCAGTCGAGATCGAAGGCGGTTAAAGGATTTGGCTGCAAATGAGGTAAGAAGACCTCACACGTTGACTACAGGTTACCGATTTGCTAGCGAGCTACATCCCTTGTTCTTTTCGATGAAATGTGTTGACTAATTTTCTAATTCAGTATGATCCATATACTGATTTCTCGAGCATGCTCGGAGAGCATCGTCGTTTGAAGCCGTCAAAACCAGGGGATTCTGTACCTGCAAGTGCAGGTGGTCTAAACAAGACAAGTACGTCCCTCTTATTCATATTTCTTATATATACTTACTGATCAAAATAGACTGGGACCTTGAGATTCGTAAAAGATACGCTCAGCCTCTGGCTTCAGAGTCTGGTGAATTTCCGGATAGCTCTACTATCGAATCCCGCATGCTTCCTATTTGCTACGAGACTGGCCTACCGTCTGGACACGCTCAAGATGCAGCTTATTTCATGTCCGTGGCCACAGAAACATATGTCAAAGAAGTCCTTTCTTCAATATTTAGCAAAACCCGGAGCAATGGCCCTGGCGTTACTGGAAGCGCAGGAACTGGAGGTGGTGCAAACTGGATACAATCCTATAAGTATCGAACACAACTTGAACACGAGGAAGATGGCTGGTTGAAAGGTGAAGTTCAGAGGGACAAGAATGGACTGTTGCCGATAGAGGCCAAGGCCGCGAGCGAGCGAGGCCCTCTAGGCATGGCTGACGTGCGGACTGCGCTTGAGATGGGAGATTGTGGCTTGGGCCAAATGCCAACCGTTGTTCAGCAAATTATGTTCAGTTACCACGAAGGTGAGTTGGAAGGCTGGGGAGATTGTTCCTGGCCCCAAGGGTATGGGCCTGCCCCGAGGGAAGTCCAGGACGTAGAGATGGGAGGCATGAATGGCTTTATCACAGCAAACAGCATCAATGGAGTCAACGGCATCAACGGCCACATCGAGGAAGAATCAGATGACGATTGGGGCTGGGAAGGAGCCGCACCACAAGATACAACTGCGCTGGATGGTATCTTAGAATCGTGCCTAGCTATTGGGGCATAATCATGATAGTAAAAAGGATGGAGCACTGGAGCCGCGGTGTTTATTAATGTGCTACGATTTTTCCGTTATCAAGGGCATTGCATTGCAACATGGAGTACAGGACTTGTTTTTATGTATAGCACGAGCTTGGCTTTTCAAAAGGGCAAGCATATGAGCAGAGGCGTTATAGGGATGTGGAAATCATGTACTGTAGTCGGACGATACCCAGGGCCAGGTCCAGGATAGGTTGCACTTGGAGTAAGATAGTCAATGCAGCAAAATACAGGACGAATTTGCAACGCATCTGGACACCCGGGACTTGGGTATATTTACCAAGACACAACCTGCTCGTGATATATGCTGAAACTTGTCCAAGTTATGTTGGTGGAAAGTGTGCTGCTCTCAGCCTCGTTCCCACGTCAGCGTTTCAAGCAGGCCACCAGGCAGGCAGCCGAACTCGACCCCTCCATGCAAGCCACAACGTGGACTCCATCTTCCCACTCTACAGTACAAATTGACCTTAACCACAACTCTCCCAAAGCTTGATGTCTGAGAGATCTGCTCAAAATGTCCATCGTCAGTGACAAAGTCCTTGCTGCATCACCAAGTACGGAACGGGGTCGTCCAACTCAGCTTTCTGCCAGTCCCACTGGTGAGCGTATCGCCTATGCTGTGAGTTTTCACATCCAGCAGCTCAGCAACTAAGACAAGATCCTAGCTTGAGGTCGGAAGTAACATCTTATAGTCTGGAAAATCCATCTTCCTACGCAATATTGACGACCCTTCGCAAAGCAAGCAGTACACTGCCCACACAGCTCAAACCACCGTTGCACGATTCTCTCCCTCTGGATACTATGTAGCTTCCGGGGATGCTTCCGGTACGGTCAAAGTCTGGGATGCTGTCGAGGCTGTTAACACAAAAGGCGATTACCATATTATTGCGGGCAAGATACATGACATCGCTTGGGATGGGGACTCGCAGCGGGTAATTGCTGTTGGAGATGGCAAGGAGAGATTTGGTCACTGCATCACTGCAGACAGTGGAAACTCAGTTGGAGAGATTTCAGGTCACAGCAGCACCATAAACGCAGTTTCGATTCGACAGCAACGTCCCATTCGAGCGGCCACAGGAAGTGATGATAGCAGCATGGTTTTCTTGAACGGAGTTCCATTCAAGTATCAGACGAAGCTTGGAGGACTACACAAAGGTTATGTCTACGGGGTAGGATTCTCACCTGATGGGAATCATTTGGTCAGTGTAGGTGCGGATCGGAGAATACAGATCTACGACGGAAAGACTAGCGATGCCACCGTTCAAATTGGCGAAGGAGAACACAAAGGAAGCATTTTTGGTGTTTCGTGGGCCAAGGATTCGAAGCATTTTGTTACCGCAAGCGCAGACCAAACAGTGAAGCTCTGGGATGTTGAAGCTGGGAAAGCTGTCCAGACTTGGCGTTTTGGAGGGGAGGGAAATATCAGTATTCCTGATCATCAAGTCGGAGTTTGTTGGCCTCATGGAAGGAGCGATGGCATGATTATCAGTTTGAGCTTAAGCGGTGATTTGAACTATTTAGTAGAGGGTTCTCAGACACCTACTAGAGTTGTCCAAGGCCACAATCGAAGCATCACGGCCCTGGGAACGAGCACCGCAGGAACAAGCCAGACTTTCTGGACCGGAAGCTTCGAGGGCCGGGTCTGCTCTTGGGACGTTGCAACAGGACTTGGGTCCGCTGTTGAAGGGTCAACTCACACAAATCAAGTCTCTGGGTTCACGAACACTCCAGACAGAGCTTACAGTGTTGGCTGGGATGATACATTACGCATCACGGACGCAACTAGCAAGACTTTCGTTGGCGAGACCTCGAAGCTATCAGCTCAACCCAAAGGAATTGCCAACGCAGATAACAGGGTTTTTGTTGCCACAGCATCGGGGATTGATGTCTTTTCCAAAGATAGCCTTGTTGATCAGGTTACCATCAAGGACTTTACCCCGACTGCTATTGCTGCTTCTGGATCTTGGGTTGCGGTTGGAGATGATGCCAATGTCGTTCATATCTATTCAGTGGACTCGAGTCATAAATTGTCGTCCAAAGAGCAACTTACCAACTCCACGGCACAAATAACTGCTTTGGCCTTTACACCTAACGGATCGCTTCTCGCCGCAGGAAACTCTTCAGGCAAGATTTCTGTATATGACACAAAGGACTGGGAGCTGAAAACGGATCGATGGTCGGCGCATACTGCTCGAGTCATGAGCATTGCCTGGAACGAGGAGGGAACTCATGCAGTAAGTGGAGGTTTAGACACGAATATCTTTATCTGGAGCCTTGCGAAGCCGGGAAAGAGAGTTAAGGCTCCTAATGCTCATAAGGATGGTGTCAACGGTGTGTGTTGGGTCGATGGTGGAAAAGCCGTGGCTTCTGCTGGTGGAGACGCGGCCATTAAGATCTGGAAGATATCAGGCCTTGAGTAGATAGGAGAAGACAGTGATGCATTACGAAGTATGAAAGGAAAAGTCTCCAACTTGCTGGAGTGAAGTAAATAGTGAGTAGGTACTTTCGTACCGAGTTAGAAAGCCACAGACACCCTCTACTGGGTATCCCGCAATGCGCTCAGTGACAAGAGGCGTCATGGCACTGACCGGTAAAGCTAGTACAGTACTGCTGATGTCCACTCGTACGGAGTCCTGATTGTTCAAATAACCTTAGATAAGGTAGTTCAAGGTATCCAGAATAGGCAGCTAGGTACCTAACACCTTCCGTCAGACTGTGAGCATCCCATAATATAATATACATAAGGTAGGTAGGTATGCTTTCGGGCTTCCGTAGTCTCTCTTTTGCCCATGTGACAGCAGTCTCGTGCACTTTCTGCGCTACGAGTACATATTGCATACATGTCCTTCGTCAAGCACGCACGTACAATTTTATGCACCCCTAATGACCCGGCATACCATGTACCCCTGCAAGAAAGACCCTTTGTGGGGTAGCTCTCCAGAATGTTGACCTAGGTAGTACTCGTAGTCTGCCCAGTTCCAGTCCCCCGCCCGGTCCTCAGTCCTCTGTCCTCATTACTCAGCACTCCAAACTAATACCAACCTTCGACAATCCTATGATCGTGGTGTCATGAATCTACAAACATGAGCTCGCCGTCAGCTTCTGCTGGTCCAGCACCGCCTTCAAAGCGCAAAAGCCGTCCTACAAAACGCGTAGGTCTTCACCAGCCTGGAGGCCCTGAGCCGTGTCCCGACTGACCGCAAAATGTGTTACAGAAGCTGAGAAATGGTACCTTTATCCTGCCGGGAACGGGCGAACGAGTACGTCGTCAGATAACTTTGCGGAATCCCTTAACCCTCGATGGAGCAGGGCGTGGCAACTCCATTTTTGGAGAGAATTTCTTGTCACCACGACGGCAAAACTCACAAGCTGGCACTTTTCGGACGGTCGTGGATAATTCTGCAGTTGCGTTGAGGGACTTCTGGAAATGGGTAAAGAGTCCTACGGGCAAAGCTATCTTAAAATGCTCCCTGGCGTATCTGCTGGGCAGTATGGCAACATTTTTGCCCTTTCTTTCGAATTGGTTAGGAAAACATAACGACGGCAAGCACATGGTTGCAACTATCACAGTATATTTTCACCCTGGGCGGTCTGTTGGGTCTATGATAGAAGGCGATATGCTAGCATGGGGGGCATTCATATATGCTGCCTTTATTTGCATATCGTCTATGGCCGTCTCCGTACTTTGCGAGAGTCAACTCAACCTGATTGAACTTGGCTATGCTCTCGTTCTAGTTGTTTTCTGTGGAGGTGGTTTGGGTATGGTTGGATGGACGAAGCAGAAGTTCAATACGCCACTCGTCAGTGTTGCCTGCAGTCTCACTAGTTTGGCCATCATAACCGTCCTGACGAAGGAAAACGCAGTGCAAACTGCAGTTTTTTCGAACGACAAGATTGTTCAGGTTTTGAAGATGACCGTTCTGGGAGTGTTCTCAACAACAGCCGTAAATCTACTCGTTTTCCCTGTTTCAGCTCGTACTGCACTTAAGGAGAACATGATAAAGACAACAGACTCGTTTGGTGATATGCTGGCTACAATCACCCGTGGCTTTCTCAGCGGCTCGGAGACTGATCTGAGATCAACGGCATTTAACAATGCCCAGAACCGCTATAAAGCGACTAACGCTTTGCTGACAAAAAATCTCAAAGAGGCCAAGTTTGAACATTATGTTTTGGGGACAGAGCAAGAATATAAGCTCGAGGAAAGACTCGTACGCTGTATGCAAAGACTGGCTCATTCTATTGGAGGGTTGCGAAGTGCAGCCATGACACAGTTTGCTCTTCTCAAAGAGGCCGGAAATGGTAATGGCAGCTTGGCTCCTGGCAACCAAGTCCGGTTCGCAGTTCCCGAGGTCCAAGATGAGCTGATGGCAAGAAACAAGGATCGCGTTGCAATCTTGAGTGCTATTGACGAGGCATCAGAGGAAAGTAGTGGCGACGAAACCCAGTCAGCACCACATTTCCGGCGCCTCAACAGCAATCATAGTCTAGTGACGACTACAAGTGCTAAGACACCATCCGCTAAGACACCTTCTGAGATCTTCGCTCGGTTTATAATACATCTAGGACCCTCGATGAAATCACTAGCTTACACTCTCTCGCAAATCCTTCAAGAACTGCCCTTTGGTTCAGGACCTGAGCATAAAATTATTGTCAATGAGCAATTTAGGGGCAGTCTTACAGAGGCCTTGAAGCTTTACAGCGGTGCCAGGGCTGAGGCACTCCAGGAGCTTTACAAGAGCAAGGATCTCGAAAGGGATAGACCAGAGAGTATTGAAGCTGATTTTGAAGAGGTAGCTGCGAGCTGCGGTCACTTCAGTTTTAGTCTTCAAGATTTTGCCACTGAGATGCAGACTTATCTCGAAATTATCGAGGAATTAAAGGAAGAAGCAGAGAACCCAGATCGCCGCTCTTGGAAATGGTTGCGATTCTGGCGAGGTCCCAAGATACGAAAGCCATTTGTTGATCCTGAAGCAGAACCCCTAATCGAGCAAGGTGATGATGCCGTGCCCAAACATATTCCAGAGCTTGTTCCCAGGAAGGATAGCACAGTATGGAAGGGTAGATCAGAAGCAGGAAATGTCAAGGAAAGACTCTTCCGTAAAGCTTTCCATGTGGCACGGTTCTTTCAAAGAGATGACAGTTAGTTCCTCCAAGAAACTCATAAGTCCTATCCTTTCTAATAAAGCACCAGTACGCTTTGCGGTAAAGGTTGGTATTGGCGCTGCTCTTATCGGGTCATTGGCTTTTATACCTGCGACAAGGCCATATTATCAGCATTGGAGAGGAGAATGGGGCCTTCTATCATTTATGCTGGTATGCAATATGACCGTTGGTGCCTCTAACACCACAGGTTGGGCTCGTTTCACAGGTAACAAATTCCGAGGCAGCTGGATTATCCGGAAACTGACGTTGCACAGGAACAATACTTGGTGCTATGGCGTCTGTCTTCGTCTGGCTCGTTTGCCAGGCGAATCCATTTGCGTTGATATTCTGTAGTTGGATATTTTCATCCACCTGCTTTTACTTCATCGTTGCTGCCGGCAAAGGACCATTTGGACGGTTCACAATACTTACCTACAACCTTTCAGTGCTGTACGCGTACAGTTTGTCTGTCAGACAAGGTGACGATGATTCAGACGAAGGAGGAACGAGTCCAATCATCTCCGAGATTGCACTGCATCGTTTGGTTGCCGTGTTCATTGGTATCATCTGGGGCTTGATTATAACAAGAGTGATCTGGCCAATTTCTGCGCGGAAGAAGCTCAAGACCGGAATATCTATCCTTTGGTTGCGGATGGGTCTCATTTGGAAGAGAGATCCGTTGTCGATGCTTCTCGAGGGAGAATCGCCCAATGCCTACATGAACCTACGGGAAGAGTTCGCCTTGCAAGGCTACGGTAAGTCGCATTTCATGGTCCCAAGCTTTGGCTTACCGCTGAACCTGGACAGTGTCTCGTCTTGAAGGCCTTCGAACAGCAGCACTCAGTGAGTTCGAACTTAGAGGACCATTCCCTGCAGAGTCATACAAGCAAATTCTAGAATCTACGAACAAAATGCTGGACGCATTCCACGCGATGAACGTAATCATTCAGAAGGACCCGAACGCGAGTGAGGGTGAATCCCTGCTTTTGCGTTATACGGCCGGAGAAAGGGCTCAACTTTGCACCCGAATCAGCCATCTCTTCTCAGTGCTGGCCAGCTCCATGACACTCGAATATCATCTTGCCGATGGAGCCCCAAGCACTGATCTTGCACGCGACAGATTACTATCTAAGATTTTCCAGTACCGGAAAGAAGCAGCTCAATTTGAAGAGGATGAGCGGCCTGTGGCTAAGGATGAAGATTATGCTCTGTTGTACGCATATGCATTATTGACCGGCCAATTGGCTGATGAACTCAAGAAGGTTGAAAACGAGGTAGAAAGATTGTTTGGCGTTATGGGTAAGTCAGAATCTAGGGTTAATATTCTTTACTCCTAAATCTGTCTGAATTACTCTTGGATTTTTCCTAGAACAATTAGGCTGACTCTGAGTTCTTCGATTGCAGACGAGGATTTGATTAGGTTGCAGTAAGGTAATTAAGATGTGCGTAGATTGGGACATGGCCGGTGTATAAATAAGTGGTGTACAAAAAAGGAAGCGCTGCATTGCATGCATGTATTTATGGAACACGGTGCTTGGTCTGTCTGTTTACTAGTTTGGGTTTTACTTGACGATTAACGACTTTGTACTTAGTACATGCGCTATGCTCTCTGTGTGCAGAATTTCTCTTTCGTATCATGCATCATTAACCCAAGCCGAACGCCTGTTTTTGTACATTCATTCAAAATAGCACTTCCCTAACCTTACCAACCTTATTCCGAACATCGTACTCCACCCACTTCGCAACGCCCCTCCTTCCCGGCGCTACCACACTCCCAGGATTCATGACATGGCATCCCTCGTAAGTCACGCAGAATGCCGGCGCCTCCGTGTCGGCGAGTACCATGGCCGTTGGTAGCGGATATACTTGAAGGGCGCTTGCATAGTCCCAGAGAACTGGGCGCATCGCTATGTTGAATGGTGAGAGGTAGCCTTGATCTAGGATGGTCTTGACAAGCTTCCTTGCAATATGAACATCGCTCGATAGGGTGTCATCTACTGGTTCTGCAATGTGCGACTCAGCAGCTTGCACATCAGCGTCGAGATCCTCCATGTCTGGTTCTGGAGTAGGTATGCTCGCTTCCATCTCCACATCACCGTCTCCATCGCTTGGCTTTGACGAGGAGAATTTCACGGCTGTGCGGCGGAGGCGGCCAGATATATTGTCTCGTAAAAGTAGGATTTCGTGCGTTGGGCCAAAGAGTGTTAGGCGCGAGGGATTACTTGTCCAGATTGCCTCGCCATCCGTCTTTT
Source organism: Pezicula carpinea (assembly GCA_026119845.1). Lineage (NCBI taxonomy): Eukaryota > Fungi > Ascomycota > Leotiomycetes > Helotiales > Dermateaceae > Pezicula > Pezicula carpinea. Next base: position 436,618 of record JALRMK010000020.1, read on the forward strand.
GTCCTTTCTCCTTTTCTGCCTCGGCGTTTGCAGTTGCGAATGCACGTTTGATGCGTGATGTAAACATCTCTGGGATGCCTTTGCGAGGTAGACTTGTTGCGGCACCTGCTGAAAAAGAAGATGCCCAGCCATCGTTATCGCCAGGTACAAAGATGAAGCTTGCGGATTGGAGAAGGGTGGGATATTCGGAGAGGGTGAATGCGAGACTATCGAAATATTCTTTGTACTCTATGCTTCCGCCGCTGCCGCCTCGAGCCATGACCGCATGTTGTACGAAGTTCCCCATAAGGATAAAAGTCATAGGGGTGTCCTCCTCTGGCTCTGCTGCATAGGTCCCAAGAAGCTTCTTTAATGCTTGGAGAGCTCGGGGTTGATCGAGGTTGACTTCGCCTATTACCACCATTCGGCCTCTGCCTTCGAGTTCCTCGTTCCCAACTGGCTTCCTGAGAAGACGTTTTTCTAGCTTCCGCATTTTTGACCCAACTGCACGTTCACTTCCTACACCGAGGAAATCAACCCAGCCAAATCCTCCGCCAGCAGTCGTATCTCCTTCGCCATTCACGCCAGTTACCCCAAGTGTGACTGCTCGTCGTTCACAAGGAGGTCCCCCTATGAAGAAACCAATGAACTTTCCACCTATTGTACCACCCACTCCTCCACTGACACCAAGACCACCATAACGATTTTCATCTTCTTCATAAACCCCATCAACTAATACAATCATTCCAGGTGCAAACCAGGCTCCGTCTTCAGGTACTGGTTTGGCATGAGTGAGGTCAAGAGCAATGCTTCCAGTAAGGTCATTAATAGCTAAAGTGCCAGTTGGAGAGATTGCCAATAAGCCAAGAACCATGTGGCTACTTCCACTTCGACCAAGAAGGTTTGCAATGGGCGTGAGTTTATACGATTGTTGTGCTGTTGCTAACGTCGACGACGAACGTTTGAGCGAGAGTATTTTGGCAGCTTCAAAGGTTGGGGTTTGAAAAGACTCATTTCTGAGAAGACGCTGGTATATTAGATTATAACGGTTGCGGAAAACTTGGGTTTTGTGTGATGGCTGTGGCAGTAATGAAGGTTTAGTTATTTCTCTAAACATATTAGTAAGAGAACAACGATATATTTGGGTAACAAACTTGTCAAAGTGTTTCTTTCCAACATTGTATACAAGCCGAGGCTGCTCAAAGGCATCAACTACTTTCAACCACTTTCTAGGATCTTTCAGGTCGTCCTCATCCTCATCCTCCTGCACATCCAATGTAGACATACCCAGGCTCGATTGACTATCCTCTCGTCCCAAGGGCTGCAGCCCCAGTCTCGTTCCTGAAACCTCCCCATACTGCGAAGAACCTAGAGACAGGCTGTTTTGTCGGCTGAGGTCTCTGGCTGCAATTATTCTTCCTCCAACCATGCTCCCCTCCAAATTCTTTAATATATCTTTCAATTCAATACCTTCTCCATCCACAATCACTCCTCCGCTTCGACTTTTCCAACTCTTCGCCACCTCCTCCAAGACCTTCTCTGCTAAGCCTTGTTCCCGCCATTCTGTCCCGCAATGCCTACCAATGAATGAAGCCAGCACTTGTAAGGCCGAAGAAGTCAGGGTGAGACTGTGTTTCTTCGTAAACGTTCGGAAGGCCAATGGTCGGAGTGTAGCTGGAGGGAGTAAAATCGGGAGTATACTAGGGTTTGATATGGGTGGCGCGATATTGAAGGGGCGTATAGGATGTGCTGGGGTCCCAAAAGCTGGTGATGAGGAGGGAATGAGGTCGTGGGGTGCTGGTGGAGGAGGTTGCTTGAATATAGGCGCTGCTCGAGAGTTTTCTGCATAATTTGGTTTACTCATATTGGATGATGTAACATGGAGGCCGTGGTAGCAGTCAGTTGAGTCGTGAGAACTGCATTTATTGGGACTTGTATCAAGTATCATTGAGCGCGTCAAGGGGACGCGTTTTGACGCGCTGGAAAGGTAGAGTAGAGTGGTTGGTTCATCAAAGCGGCATGCGTGCTTGCATCACCGAAATGGCTTCAAAGCCAGTCAACTCTGACCAGCTTCTGGAAAGTCGTGGTTGGAATGGCACATATTGGGACGAAAAGAATAGGGCACCACCCATAGTCACTCATTTACCTCAAAGGATATGTGAATTCTCATCGCTCCATCGTGATCCAAACCTGGAGTGAGCCCCAATAGTGCCGCTTTACATGGCGTGTGAGCTTCCCTACAACTGCTGATCGCAACGCTCAAAGCTCGCTCACCTGTCGCAAACTCTCAAGCTTCCACCTCATTTCATTCACCTTCCCGCTCTCCGTGAACTAGACATCTATTTATCTCCAATACAACTTTCTTTCCCGCTGACTCTTCGGGCGAAGGCCTTGACCAACAAAACCACACTACAAATCTTCTTTGCATCAACAAACAATGGCTGAATCAATTGAACCCATCGCGCCGCCAACTTCAGCAGCTGAGGAGTCCGCCGCAGCCACCGAAGTCTTCAACTCCGTCAAAGTTTCCCTTGCAGATCTATGCGCCAAAGGCACCGCTCAGTACGCGCAGAAGAACTACGAGGATGCATGCGATTTCTTTGCGCGAGCTTCCGAGCTTCAAGCCGAACTCAATGGTGAGATGAATCCCGAGAACGCAGAGATCCTGTTCCTCTACGGCAGATCAATGTTTAAAGTCGGTCAGAGCAACAGTGATGTTTTGGGCGGAGCAGCTGGGGGCGAGGAGAAGAAGAAGAAGAAGAAGTCCAATGGCGCGACGAAGTCGAAAAAGGTGAAGCCAGAGACGATTCAGGAAGAGCCCGATAGAGTCGCCGAAGAAGGCATCGCGATCGTCGCAGAGCAAAAAAGCAGTGCCGCGAAGTCGGAGGAGGACAATGTTGCAAAGAAGCCATTATTTCAGTTCACTGGTGATGAAAACTTTGAGGATTCGGACGACGACGAGGTACGCTGAGACACAATTGAAATCACTTTTCTTCGGAAGCTAACAGCCAATTAGGAGGAAGACGGCGAAGGTGAAGAGGAAGAAGAGGATGATCTTGCTGTTGCATTCGAAGTTTTAGATCTTTCACGCGTTTTGTTCACCAAGAGACTTGAGCAGCCAGAAGAGGGCGAAGGCAAGGGAAAGGCTGTAGGCGACTCGCCAATGACGAAGCATATCAAAGAGAGATTGGGAGACACTCATGATCTTTTAGCAGAAATTGCGCTGGAAAACGAGCAGTTTGCGGCTGCTGTGAAAGACTTCAAGGCATCGTTGCTACACAAGGAATCGCTATACTCCAAGGAGCATGAAATCCTCGCAGAAGCGCATTACAAGCTATCACTAGCTCTGGAATTCGCGTCCATCAAAGAGGAGGGAGCCGTTGATCAGCCAATGCGAGATGAGGCAGTCAAGGAATTGGAAGCCGCGATCGAGAGCACAAAGCTCAAGCTCCAGGCCAAAGAGGTAGAGGTTGAGTCTTCAAAAAACCCAGACGACAATGATATTACGAGAGAGCAAATCACTGACGTTAAGGAGATGATTTCTGATATGGAAGGACGAGTAGGTCAACTTTACTCACTGCGGTCCTTGCTATTGCTAAGTTAATGGTTGTTCTCTAGTTGGCAGAATTAAAAGCACCACCCGTCGATGTCCAAGGGCTGAAAGACAATTTGATGGGCGGCATCTTTGGAGAGACCATAGGCGAGACACCAGCAGAAGCCAAAGCTAGGGTTGAGGAGGCGACCAAGACAGCCAATGACTTGAGCAGTCTCGTTCGGCATAAGAAGAGCAAGCCAACGGATGCGGTTGCTGGTACCGCTTCCAATGGGAAGCGCAAGGCGGAGGATGATGCTGAGGACAGTGATAGTGCTAAGAAGACTAAGGTTGAGGATGCCAAAGAAGAATAAGGCTCATTAAGTTCGAGAAGATACTTCTACATCACGACCAGACCTGTAGGACACTAGTTTCATGCTAACCATTGGAAAGGGAAAAGGACGGCGTTCATTGGTCGGGGATACCATACTTGCACTGGACACATGTAATTCCGGATTGCACACGGGGACACGTTGACACAAAATGGATATGGACGTTCCACAAGCAAGTTGCGTTCAATTAATAGAAATCAGGGTTGCTTTATGCTGACCCGTGTTGTCACACGCCTCGAATGTGATAAAGGGTAACATAGACGTCCTGATTGATGCCCCTGCTCACAGAACTTTGGATGCTAGCCTGCTCGGCTCAAAGGCTGTCCTGATGTTAGAAGCCAATCTGAGGAGATGCTCTGTAGCACAGCCACACACAGCTTCCTGATTGCGCCTGTAGTTAACGGGGGCAGCTCTGAGTATCCGCGTAGAGGTGGTTTAAACCTCTTGTTGGCTTACTTGGTGGTGTTGACCAGCTCGAGGTGTCGTCTTTATCATAGGGCATCAGACTGCGGCGTTCGAAGGCGTTGTGCTGCTTCCACCACGAAGATGTGACGCTGATCCCTTGAAAAGAGACTGCCAGATAAACGCCTCGCTTAGCAAGAGCTCAATATCCTTTTCAGTCCACTCTCGTGTTGGTAAAGCTTGGAGAAACATCATCACTTCTTGGAAATCCATCTTCAGTAGCCTGTCTGACCATTTGACCAGGAAGGCTACACAGACGTATAGGTGAAATTCCGAGAATCCTTGCTCTTCGGCCTTTCGCAAGTGTTAGCAAGTTACATGGTGGGGACTGAGAAGAAATAAAACGGACCATATAAGTATCCCACATCCTGATAGTATTTCTAACGCTTATTTCCCGCATCAAGAGACAATTCATCCACCGGAAGCTGAATTGGATAAACTCAACGCTTTCTTGTTCAAGATGTTTAGCGAGAGGTGCATCTATCCTGGACGTAAGATCTCGAAGAGCTGCCACCTGTCTCTGAATACCTGGTTGCGCGTATATATAGTTATCCTGAATGCCGTCCAATAATTTGGTCAGGCACCAAAATGAGTCTGCTTCCACCGCGTCCAGAACTGCCTTCGGCAATTGTCCGGGATCCATTCCACTCTCCACGTCTGAATCTGTGATATAAGTTGCCAGAAAGACTTGCCAAAAAGGTGTGACAAGATCATTTATCCCTTGCACATATCCGCTTGCTGGATGTCTAACAGCCCACACATACAAGATCCTCTCTAACGACCGCTGGGTAGCTTCGTAGCCATAAAGCTCCAAGTGAGGATTTGTCCGAGGTACGTCGATGCTAATCTGATGCCAAATTGCTTCATCCAAGCCTCGCAATTTATTCCCCGGCGCTGAACTCCCACCTCGTTCAAAAGCTTGCCGGACTCCATCAAGGTATTCCTTTCGCTTCCGTTCCAATGTCCCAACACGTCTTTCACTACTTGTTGGTAGATAACCAAGTAACAACTGCCAGGTCATAGCACGCACTTCTTCTGGGATTCCAGACCACGCTGCAGATCTCAGATCTGATAAAGGAATGGAGCTTGCTTGAAGGATCTTTTTGAACTTATTAATTCTTGTTATACGTGCAGAATGAACATCAATTTCTTTGGGCGTGGCGTTTGGGGGTATGGGTGGGTGGTTTATAAGATGCAATGAATTCGCAGGATCTATACAATCAATTAGTATCTCCAAACCATTTACGCAAGACGTTCAAAGACCTCGAAGGACCTCCTTGTACTGAGGCCGTAACATCTTTCCTTCGCTTTTCTTCGCAACTGGATAACTCGGCGCAGGTCTCTCAATAGCTATATCTGCACTGTTCGAGTACCTTCGTGATGCAAGACTTGCCGCATTTGAACCAAGTCCCTGCCCCCAAGGAGAGAGGCCACCTCCGGGATCAATGTTGCTCACAGTGAGTGATGCTTTCTTGGTTTTGCGTTTCATGCTAGATATGCTAGGAAGGCCGAAATCGTCCCCATCATCATTCTCATAGCCGTATTCATCTTCTTCATCGTCTTCATCTTCTGCATTCCAATCGTGATTCGTGTGAGACATGAAGTCTGTATATGTCCGGCGAGGGGGAGACGATAGGCCTGATGCCGTTTTGTGTATGGGCGGTGTGTCGCTACGAATTTTGTATGAAGATGATGGTGGTGTTCTTGGGCGACCTGTTGACGATACTGATCTACCCTCCATCTGTTACTATTCGTCCAAGGCCGAGCGCAAAAGGTAAACGTACAAGGAATCAACCTTCAGCATATCCGCGTGCGAGTATGAGGCACCCACGACCAAACCTGGGTCTCGAGGCTTCGGAGAAGAATCGCGGCGTCCATCTGAGGTAGTTTTCGTCTGCCAAAATGGAGATCTTGATCTGTAGGTGGTCTTGTATCAGCAAAAGTGTCCTAATAACCATTACCCCGCCATGCTAGAACTCATATCAATGGGACTTGACATACTCTGATCTCTCTAAACCATGGACATAAGCATTAGCAATCGTGTTCAAGGCTGTGTATAGATACAGCAGCAAGCAATCCTGCGAACAGTAACACTTGGTGGGGGTTTGTACTGACCGACCTGGATCATCTCCTACGTCAAGCTGTCAGTTTTGGAGCGCACAACCAGAATTTTCTCAACAGTTCCTTACCTGCTGCCCCTGCTTCTTGTTATTCTTTGAGGAAGAGAACATCGTTCATAGATGTCCATTCCTAAACTCTCAGCCTTTCCTCGTCGCCCTGCAATGGAGTTCATCCTTCGAGCCGACCTGAGGTAACCAGAACCAGAGGTAACCAGCCGAGAGGGGCTTACTCAGCTTTCCAGCGAAGCGCCGGCCGACACGGTGTTTGAATCGGGTTTGACGGGCCAAGGTTGTTTATAATGTCTGGCCTGATGATAATATGAAGTTACAAGAGCTGTCACTTTTGGAAGCCCACAGGAGATTGTATTGTTCACAGTGACTGAAAGTGAATTAATTAATTTTGCAGCGCCGCTTTCCAGCGAGCTACAGTACTGTACTGTACTGTAGCCCACCCACCAGTTAACTGCCTCGGGCTGATTAGGTTTTAAGGTTAGTGCAACAGTGCGCCAGGTGCGCTAAAGTAGTACGCGAACGATATCTTCTTGCAGTTGGAACTGATACAACGTCCCCCCTACAACACCACGTTCTCTAACCTCCCACGCGTAGTTCATCTCTTCCAAGCGCTTTATTTCTTTATTTGCTATTGAGTTGAGGAAACTTGACTCATTGTGGATCTTGGGTCTATAACATCTTTGCGCGCGCAACTCTGCCCTCAAAAGGCAGACTCTTCAGACCGATTGATCGCAAGCTCCAGCCTTACTACCATCATCGCCACAGCTGACAACTAGATCTGTCGCCTTTGACACACCAACAATCACCATGGCAGAACCAGAGAACTTCGAAGAGGATCTCTTCGCCGACCTGTACGTGTACACCAATCTCCCGGAGGGCTCGCCTGCGCGACGTCAGAGCTTCGACGCGCCGATGTCATACAGCTCTTGCATCGCCGTCTTTGCGCGCGAAATATCCACTATTCACACAGCAACGTGTCGCGCTCTCTAGCTCACAGGCTGATTCTTCCACAGGTACACCGAGGATGACAACGCAGCCAAGGCTGCTGCCAAGGTAGCTGAAGTCAAACCTGAACCAACGCCGTCTGTGATCAAGACCGAAGAATCCGTAGCGCACGAGGATCAAAATGGAGACGGAGATCAACAGATGTATGGTGGTGAGCAGGATATGGATGATGAAATAGATTTCAACTTGGGCGGCAATAGCAATGGCTATGAAGCTCCGAAGAATGAATTTAAACACGAGGACCATGGACCGGGTATAAAAGAGGATGGGTAAGATTGCGGATTTTTTTTTAATTTTCTCATTAATTTACACCCCTTCACTATCTAGCACGCAAAAGAGTAGTTGGAAGAGCATTACCCCCACAAACCTCGAATTACGACCTCTGGGGAAAAGAGGCAGGCAGTGCTCATGCAAAGAATGGCATGGCAAGACAAAAAGCAACGAGATCAAATCAGAAATTCATGGAGTGAGAATCACCTCTACTGGGTCGAAGAAAAATTGAGACGTTTGGGAAAGCTGGGCAGATTGGGATTAGAAGGATGGGGGTGTTCATGGCAGTCATTCGGCAACTTTGAGTCTTGGGAGCTGGAGGTGTAAGAGGCCATGTTAGAGGCTCTGATGGCTTGCTTGAGTGCTACGAATTGGCAAACGTTCGGAAAGCTAGGGAAGTCTGCAGACAAGGAGCAAGTTTTCGCCTCATGCATTCAACGTCAACAGCGGCCATAGTCAGCCATACAACTACATAGCCTATTGTCGAGATATCTTCATAGAGCAACAGGGACAGAGCAGCCGAAGATAGGCTATAGCAAGAAGGGAGCGCAATAGGGCTCGACGCCAGTACCTAGCATCACGATAGCAAAAGACACGATTGTTCTTGGATATCTTGCGGTGTCATACTTCGTTGCATGACTCCCAAGGACACACTGGGTTGGTGTTGAGAACGTGTGGCTCCATCTCCGAAGGAATATTGCCTCACACCGAATTCTCCCAGCCCAGTTGCAACGTCCTATTGCCCTTTGCTCGCTGTCTGATGCCCTGAGAGCACTCCTAGCGTCCATTGGAACTCGGCTTCGCAGTTCGTGTGGAATAACTAGGGTGGCGTCAAATCAAGCTCGGATATCTTGCTTCGTATATGGAACCCTGGATGGGACAATGTCGTATGGCCATTAGCTCAATGCCGACGTAGCTCGACGACTCCAGTGCATTTTTTCACTTTCTCGTTATTTTAAAACAATGATAGAGATGGCGCATTTGCTAACAAGTGCCGAATTCTAGGAAAATGTTTATTGGTGGATTGAACTGGGAGACAACCGACCGTAAGTATTGCCAAATCCACCGCTACCTCCAGGGGAAAACCCCAATAGACTAATTTCCAGCTATAACACAGAATCTCTCAAAGAATATTTCTCCCAATTCGGTGAAGTACTCGAGTGCACTGTCATGAGAGATGGAGCGTCGGGACGATCTCGAGGCTTCGGCTTTCTGACATTTAAGGATGCACGAACAGTCAACATAGTGATGGTCAAGGAGCACTATCTCGATGGAAAAATTGTATGCACTGAACTATATCTCTCAAATCTTCTACGGCCGCCAAGACGTAATTTATCTAATACATAACTACAGATCGATCCTAAGAGGGCCATTCCCCGAGATGAACAAGAACGTACTAGCAAGATCTTTGTTGGCGGTGTCAGTCAGGAGGCTACAGAGCAAAACTTCAAAGAGTATTTTATGCAATTCGGACGAGTTGTTGATGCTACTCTTATGATGGACAAAGATACTGGTCGCCCACGGGGATTCGGATTCGTTACTTTCGATAGCGAAGCAGCAGTCGATGCTTGCTTAGACTCACCACTTGAAATTCTTGGCAAGCCTATCGAAGTTAAGAAGGCACAACCAAGAGGTAATATGCGCGATGAAGAAGAGAGCCGTGGTGGTGGTGGTGGCGGCGGTGGCGGCGGCGGTGGTGGTAGAGGGGGAGGTCGATTTCAAAAGAGAGGCGATGACTTCAAAGACAATTCTAGTCAACAACAGCAGAATGGCGGAGGTCAGATGGCTCCTGGTGGTATGACTCCACAATTGATGGCACAATATTGGCAGCGCATGCAGCAATACTTTGCTATGATGCAGCAGCAAATGGCTATGGGCGGAGGACGAGGTATGCCCGCTGGAATGCAAGGCATGAATCCAGCAATGATGGCACAGATGCAACAGATGCAGCAAATGCAAATGCAACAACAAATGGGTGGAGCAGGTGGCCGAAGTCAAAGCCCCCAAAGCCCAGGCGCCGCTATGGCCGGTATGCAAGGTATGAACCCAGCTATGATGCAACAAATGCAGCAAATGCAACAAATGCAGATGCAACAAGGTGGTATGGGGGGAGGAGCAGGTATGAATGGAGGGGCCGCCATGGGAGGAGGAGGGGGAGCATACGCTGCTGGGGGACAGAACAATCCTGGCGGACGAATCGGTACACCTGGATACAATGCATATGAGCAGCAAATGTTCGAACAACAAAAGTACGAGCAGCAGCAAATGCGACGAGCGGCTCGCGAACAATCTCAATATGCTCAGCCAGGCTATGGAGGAATGGGCGGAGGACCGACTTCATGGGAGGGCATGTATGATGATGTTCCACAACCCGATGTTGGAGGTGGTGCTCAGCGTGGTGGATTCCAGGGTGCTAGAGGCGGAAGCAGCAGAGGGTCAGCCACTCCTCAAGGCGGACCTATTAGTGCTCCTCCTGCCAATGCACCAACTGGACCAAAGAACGCTGGCAAGCCTGGAGCAAACTACCGTGGTGGTGGTAGAGGTGGTCGTGGAGGTGGATTCCATCCATACGCAAGGGGCTGAGTGGAAAGGTTTCTGGACATGAAATCTTCGGAACGATACTTGGGTTGAATGCCTGATCACGGATATGCTTCTTCTTTTCTCGTGTTGTATTACTTGGGGCTGGGTAGGGTTGGATGCTTAATCCGGTGCATACAAATCTCAGGCTCTTCCAAGCATCTTGGGCTCTTTTCGCGGAGCGGGATGCATCTTAAGGGGCTTTCATAGCGTGGTCTTTACTACGGTCTATTTGCTCTACAAAAATAGGAAATGCACTCATAAAATTCTTATGCTGTCGCTTTGGTGCTACGGTATGTTCATATGTGACAGTATAAATACTGTTTACAAAATTTATCATTTACACAGAAACCTAAGCCATAACGACCATGATTCATTGCACCATCTCAAAATCCGCAGTGCCACAACCCTTTGGACTACCGTTGTGGAGATGCAGAATATCGTGGTCGCTGGGCGCGAAGCTTTATCAATGCTGACGATGCGGAGTTTCTTCGTTCTGTGCAGACTGAGAATTCACTGTACTAGGTGGCAAGGTACAGTTGTTTTCTCTAGTCGGTAGGTATAACTCAGCGACTTATTGTGTGTTGGTACTGAAGAACAAGAAGCAGTTCCTCCTCAACTTGATTCACAAATGTCATCATCTTTATTATTGTACCAGGGGTTCGTTTGTATAGTACTACCGAAGTGCACCGCAAAATGTCCTAGCAGCATTTGCTCTTCTTGCGCGCTTCTCTAGTCATAATACCGATACTCAACCATACTTACACTCTCGAAGTCCATTAATACTTTCTCATACATTCATAATCTCGTGAACCCTTCCTTCGGAGGCTGCAGCCAATTTCTCTCATCATAGACCGCCTCACACCCTTCAATCACATGGAAAGTATAAATAATCCTCCCCTTCTGACTTAAGTTCTTCTCACTCTTGTGCAAAAGATTTCCATGAATCAATACCAACGTACCAGCCTTAACCTCGCCAATCTTGTACTCTTCCTCCTCCCCCTTCTGCCCAACACCGTACTCCTCACCTGGCGGAAACCTTGCTGTCTCATTATCTACAAACTCCGTACCGGTCCCTTCTGCCTTTCGCACAAACCTCCTGTCTATCTGCGCCCACTTATGACTTCCGGGCAGGAAAGACAGACATCCATTCTCTGTCGTAGCATCTTCTAACGCATACCAAAATCCCACAGCAGTGGGGGGATTGGTGTACAGGAAGGTAGAATCCTGGTGAGCCGGTACAGCACCACCTATCTCGGGCTGTTTGCAGATTATCATGCTCTGGAGACATAGTGGTTCCTGGAAGCCGATGGATCGTGCGATGGCTCCTGGGGAGTGTGTTGACTGGGGTGTGAGCAGGGAGGCAAATGGTGGCGAGAGAGAGTGGAGGTAGTGGCCGATCTTATTTATTGCGCGGGCCTTGGGCTTGGTGAGATTCCCGGCTGTGTCGAATGCATCTACAAAAGATTAGAAGCGATTTTGAGCATGAAGTGAGGTTGTTTATTTACCTTCTTCAAAAAAGAAACGGATCTTATCTCCGCTGGAAAGAAAATAATCGTCACCTACATGCTCACCATCGGTTCCTTCTCCTGTAGAGAACTTGGTCATCGGATGCTCATCTAGAGAGAAATTGTCGAGCATGGACTGTGTTTCGTGGAGGAGGGCAGAGATGGTTTTTTGGTCGAGGGCATCAGGGATGAGGAGGTAACCATCTCGTTCCCATACTGCCAGTTGCTCTTCTGTCAGGCCGCTCTGGCGTTGGGAGTTGGGAGTTGGATCTGATGGTGTTCTTGACTGCAACATTGTGACTTTTATTATTAGATAGGATGAGAAAAGTGAGGTGGGGGAGAAGGCTGTAGGATGGTGATGGTGATGATGCCGAACCGAAGCAGCCTTATCAACTCGCTTATCGAGGCCAAGAGAAAAAAGAGGCCGACTCAGGCCACAATTACCAAAACAGTTGACTAACTAAATAATCATCAAATATAATTAGCTAAAATTTGATTGTTTCAATCGTAGAATTTCGAATCAAAAGGCGGGATATAAATTTTGTGATATTTTATCCAAGTTTGGTACCTAGGTGGTGCTTTGGTAGGGTAGTGTGTGCCTTAAATCGGCCTCTTTTTTCTCTTGTGCCTCGCTTAAACCTAAGCAATGGAATGTAACGTGCAAAGAAAATTGACAACATTGTATTACAGACAGGTCTTTTATGCAGAAGAAACAAAATGCAAAAAAGAGCAACTAAAAATCGTAAAAAATATATATTGCTACCTATGAGGTTCGAACTCATGCCTCTTTCGAGAACGGTGAAACTTGAGTATTTGTGAGGTGTGAGCCTACACATACTTAAGACCGTCGCCTTAAACCACTCGGCCAAAGTAGCCAATCAATAAGAAGTTTGATTGATCTGTAATCGCTACGTCCCATTACAACTTATTAAGCGCAAATTTGTTTATGCGCGCACTTGGTTTCGTCTCCTCTCCCTTCCTCTATGCAGCAAAGTCTTCCAAGTTCATATGTTGCTTAATATCTTGTTATCTTTAAAGAGATCGGGTCTAAGCTGCTGCTGCTTATGTTTAATATCACAAACAAGACTGCATGCTGGCAACCTACCTACTTAGGGAGGGTTTCCTAGTAGATCTCTCTTCCCTTGGAGCTCTTACAAGAATCATCATGGCCGTAGCCTGCGCTGCAACTAGGTAATTTACACTGCCATAAGTTGATCGATTTTGGATGGTGATAATGCAGGAGGGACGGTCTCCGAATCTAAAGCCCAGAGGTGTTGCAAGAGCCATCAATAAGCATGTTTCATTGTTTCCTTAGTGGACGTATGCATAACAGAGAGTCGTAGGACCATTATAAGCAGTCCTTCCACAAAATATCCTCGAGAGTTTTCCAAGCTGTGCGGTCCAAGTGTTTGCGTACATTTGTAACAGAGTATGAAATATAAAAGTCCAAAACAACACTGGGGTTTATTGTAACACTTTCTTATTAAAAATGATGTAGGTGTTTAAGGACGGGAAAGAAGATAGGAGATAAGTTATACATAGCAGCACTACTTAGGTCAACACTACTCTCAAATCACAAGGTGTTGCTAAATGCAGAAGTTCTATAAAAGACACATTAAAGGAATGGCTACTCCATCAAAACTCGATACTGTAGTAGTGCTGTTAGATATTAGCATGCGAGCTCTGCCTAATACTGTAGATACTAACGACTGCGGGCAGAAGTATTGCAACTTCCTTAACCCAGCTTGATCTTCTAGAACGGCAGGAGTTTGTACGAGACAATCTATGTTTATTGTAAATTTGGTCCTCAGAAACGCCTGCAGAGTAATACAGATTCGTCAAATACAAACCCACCGAATACTTAAACCACCAACTCCGTATCGTAACACATAAAATGAGCCGCCTCATCCGTATTGTAGCCGCTCCCCGGAATGCAAAAGACGCCTCTCTTCCCTTCTCCCACAAAGATTATGCGTACCGATCGGCCGGAAGCAATTCGTAACCATCCTCCGGGGGCAGAATGTATGCCGAGACCGAAAGAACGCCTGCAGAGACGATAGCGATAGACCAACTAATCGTGCAAAGAACCCAAGACTTGTCCAAGTACCAGCCAATGAAGAATCGCTCGTCGTTGTCGAAGAGATATGCCTGCGACAGATTAACAATGTATTAATCATTCCTTGGGCATCACTTACCACAATGGCCATTGCAGCACACTGAACCACACCGACGATAATCAACAAGAAAGCCAATACCTTCCACCCCGTCTCACGCTTCTGCTTGCCTCCCAGAATGACCACAATATATGCTATGACGGTTGCCATCTCCACTGCCGCGGCGAAGCTCATCAAGAACCCTACGGACCTCCACATGGAGCAGAAATACCGATCCTCGCCATGGCAGTCCTCATATTGTGGGAAGTGACGGCAGCTTGAGTCGACCGTAGAACAGCTCCGATGCAAACCAATCGTCTTTGTATAATGTTCTCCACTGGGCGATGTGGCCAGGTAAGAAACCCAATTCGGTGTGAAGATGGCGATGAAGGTCATGGCCATCGCTAGATCCATTAACAGTGGCGTGGGGTATCAAGACAGCACAAACTCACCAGCCACAAAGGCCCCAAAAGCACCGGTGTATAGGATTACTCTCGTCATGTTGAGTATCGGCCCTCTTCCTCTTTCCCAGATGTCTGTATTTCCCAACCAAGAGGAATTGTGCAAGTTGAGGGTGTTTTGTTTCAAGACGGCGGGCGAGGTTTATGAGATGGCTGCCTGTCTAGATCGGGTCGGCAAAGTACCTACGGAGTCTAGGTACTGTACTGTACACTGAGCAGTAAAAACCCCGCAACGCGAACATGGACTGTCATTTGTCAGACAACAATCAAAGAGTCGGTGAGATACGGCGTACGGTTTGCAGCCGCCAAATGATTCGTCGGGGCGGGATCGTGCGAAATGCAGAAAATAACACGGTAGATGCAATCATTGCAATGCGATTTGGACGTCCACGGGTTAAAATTGTGTGACGTGATTGTTTTGCGCCTCTTGGGGTGACAAGATGAGGGGTGCATAAGTCAGTCCATGGAACATCTCGTTTGCTACTCCAGTATTTGCCATGCAAGAGCTCACATGCGCACCACACATCACTACATATCACTACACATCTAGGTACTAAGATACGGATCGGATCTGGCATTGTGTCGTTTAATTGGGCTTGGCCACGGTATATGGCACGTATGGGTATCTATTGGACCTTCGTCTTCTCCGTGACATGTCCTTCCGGCCAAGCTGTTCCTCGATGCATCAATGCAGCGTTTTAATAATACCGCATGTCTCACATCCCTAAGTCTCCAACCCAAATAGTGGCCAATTCCCCTAGACTCCGCCCAATTCGTATAGAATCAGTCGCTATCGCTCGATTCACCATCTCCCCCAGACGAACTCTCACTTTCGCTCCCCCCCTCGGATCCTGACGAGCTACTTGAGCTACTTGATGTATCGTCGTTATCGTCTCGCGCTGTAGCTGGGGACGATCCGCTTGAACTGCTGCTGCTAACATTGGATTCGGAGTCGCTTGAGTCCTCCGAAGAGCTGCTATCTTCGACTGCCATCGTTCGCTGCTTTCTCTTCCTTCGAAGTTTCTGGGCGGATCCGTCGTCCATTCGAAGGCGTTTTTGGCTTTCCTCGAACACTTCCTTCGCATTGACATCTTCAACCTTGTCCTCCTGATTTCCCAGCTCCATGAGAATGCGTTCCGATCTGGCTCTTTTGAGTGTCCTCTTCTCCATGGCAGCATCAGACAGGCCCAGTAGAACCCCCTCTTCGAATGCCATGTCGGTGTGCATTCCAGCCGCTGTCATCGTAGCAACATACTCTCTCATGGCCGCATCGTACTCCTCTTGTCTCTTAACTGGGTTGTCCATATTTTCTGGAAATCCCGCAAGACCGTCCTCTTGGTCTTTCACTTTGACCGCGAGCGCCGAATCTCGTAACCTAGTTCGAACACTGCCTTGTAAGCCCCTGACGTATTCGTAGATTTGAGGCGAGTACTCTGCTGGAATAATGTCGGCGTCGAAGATGTGCTTGAGTATACGATCTTGGTGGTTTTTGCTAAATTTCCAGGTCTCTCGCGATTCTGAATACCGCTTCAGATATTCGAGGAAGGGTCGTGTAGGGGTCTTTGTTGTAGGAGTCTTTGTAACCTTCTCGGCCTTCGTTGGCTTCGTAGTCTTTGACTTTAGAGAGCCTTCTGAAGCTTTTGCCTTCACTGCTTTAGATTTCTTGACCCTCTTTACTCGTCTTTCAGGCTCGTCAAGTGTTGGATCAACTTGCTCTTCAACCTTGGCAGGTTCTGGTGTGTTAAATGCGGGACTGATAGTTGTTATGCCAAATGTTGGATCCTGTGCTTTTTGTTCAGCAACCCAGGCACTAAATAACTGTTTTATGCTGTCTCCATCATCCTCCTTCGTCTCTGGAGTGAAAGTGACGGATTTCTTTCGGGAGAGAGTCGGTGTGGAATCTTTATGTGTTGTCGCAACAGCTGCAGGTCCCTTTTCACTTTTCTTTGCCTTCTTTGCTTGTGTGAGCTTTTCTGTATCTGTGGCCCGTTTCCTCTTGGAACTCTCAAGCTCTTGTGTAGGTTTAGTTGTTTGTAATGGGGTATGTGCTGTTTCTTGTGCGGACTTTAATTTCAGTCCGAGCCTCTTCCAAGCAGGAATCCGTGGCACTTGTGCGCTGGTTGCAGAAGGCATGGTGCAGATAAACGTCTGCAAACACTGGCAGAAGCAGAAATATGGGAGTTCGTTGTAAATTATAACCCGTTTACAGGGAGATCCTGAGAAATATTTCCTACTTTTGCTCTCCTTATCGCCAACAATCTCGGGCACCGTACAACTACAGTGATCTCTCGGTGCGGAACATCATTCCCCCTCAAGGCAGCTCAGTGCCGCGCGAGCTCTACCTTCATGCGCGTATGGTATTCATCGTCAGAGCTTCCAAACGCATCCAGACTCATCAACAAACACCGCAACCTCCTCTCCTGAAGTCCGCATCTCAAAATACTCTATAACTGATATCTCAAACCGCGAGATCCCCTACACTACTGTTCAAGATGTCGGGTATGTTTACATCCTTGCTGGCCACAAACAGTAACGTTCATGAGCTTCAGCTAACCTTAGTCAATAGGCAGCGCAGGTTATGACAGGCACATTACCATTTTCTCAGATCAGGGACGGTTATACCAAGTCGGTACGCGTTCAATTCTAAAATTCAGCTGTGTGGGGACATTGCTTTGAGCTGCCGGGAAATCAAAACACCCTATGGACAGTTCTGAATTGCTGATGTCTATGTGTGTGGATAGAATATGCTTTCAAGGCTATCACAGCTGCAAATATCATGTCGGTGGGAGTAAGGGGAAAGCAATGTGCAGTTGTGCTATCACAGAAGAAGGTTCCCGTAAGCATATCCCTGGAGTTGCTATTTTAATGGGCAAGACTGACAGCATGCTTCATGAAGGACAAGCTCATTGATCCGTCATCGGTCTCGCACATCTTCCAATTGTCGCCTTCCGTAGGATGCGTTATGACAGGTTCCATCGCAGATGCCAGAGCATTTGTTCAGAGAGCTATTGGTGAGGCAGCAGAGTTCAGGTATAAGTTTGGATACGAGATGCCTTGCGATGCTTTAGCAAAGCGAATCGCCAATATCAGCCAAGTCTACACCCAGAGAGTAAGCAGCTGATCGGATCGGCCCGTGAAGGTGGTCTGGCCACTACGTTTCGCTCGCTAATAACCTCCCAGGCTTACATGCGACCTTACGGTGTTGCAACAACTCTGATATCCCTCGACTCAGAGTTCGGACCCCAACTGTACAAGTGCGATCCGGCAGGATACTACACGGGCTACAAGGGTACAGCTTCAGGTCCCAAGCAACAAGAGGCGTTCAATCATCTGGAGAAGAAGCTCAAGAACAAGGATTGCGCCGATGGCAGCTGGGAGGATGTTGTGGAGCTAGGCATAACGACCTTGAGCACGGTTCTAAGCGTGGATTTCAAGAAGGGCGAATTGGAGATTGGAATCGTTGGGGGACCAAGAAAGGACGGGAAGGAAGGGACCGATCCCGACTTCAGGGCTCTGACAGAGGAGGAGATCGACGAACGATTGCAAGCCATCGCAGACAAAGACTGATCTGGCCCATGATCAATTGGTCTTTAATTCTTATGTCGAGGAATCCTCCCAAGGTCAAAGACTAGCGTTCGGCGTCACCGGGTTCGTTCGAGTGGCTGCGAAGCGTTACTTCGATTTAGAGCTTTCACTTGCATCAACGTTGTATTAAAATGGAGAAAGAGTGAGCGTGAAGCCCACACTGCATATCTTGTGACAGTAGTTTCAATTGCACTTCGGAGATTGGGAGATGACCGATTTCACAGAAGATGGTAGAGAATGGTCCTAAAATGCGCAGCCTCGCACAGCCAGAAGTGCCAACAATGCAGTGATCTGAGTAAATGCAAGGCCCAGCCTTACGGAGCGAAACGCTGTGTCCTGCGCAATACTGTTCTCGAGCAAGTATGGGCAAAAGCCAACACAGTGTCTTCTTGCATTGGACGGGAGATTTCCAGGGGTGGAAGCATGGGATTCTGAGAATGTGTGTCTACTGTACAGGCCTGGTCGGCGCAGCCACAAACCTCCATGTATGTATGATGTTGGTGGGTGGATTCAGCTTCCGAACATTTTTGCAAGCGACGTGTTCCTGAGCAGCAGTGGGCACAGACTAGCACCCATCTGCGCCTTTGCATGCAATTGGACAAACTCGCCCATTACAACAGGCTTGGTTTAGCAGATCAAGCCTCCTTTGGACCTGAACCTCTTTTCTTTTTGGCAGCAATGGCAGCTTACAGACACGCACCAGGGGCCTTGACTGGTCTGCCATGTGCTGCGAGACGCCATGGCGTCTAAACGATCGCTAGTCTAGTGCTGAACTGGTGAAGCGAGCAGACATGACTCCGTTGTCTGCAATGTTTTGCTGGGGTCATTGAGCCTCTAGATTGCTATCTTTTGCGTCTTCAAGCAACCGCCTCGTCATGCACATGAACGAACAACAAGCACGCACAGCTGTGTAGGGTTCATAGCTTTGAGCTCACGACACGACCTTCAAAATAGTGCCTGTATGTGGGGCATACATCGGTTTATAGCCCTTCTCCACTGTTGGCAGCGGCTCTAATGGTTCTCGTAGCCTCAAGTGCAGGCTGAGAATTCCAAGGCTATAGCCAGCCACCACATCCCCAGTGGGGGAGGACTTTTTTCTTTAAGAACACGATGACAATGTGAATAATGGTTCATATACTGCCCCGAGGGCTTTTGATTTCGAGGCATTCTCATCGGCCTGCCACTCCCGTTTCCCACTAATACACTATCTCCTTCCTTCGTTCTTGATTCTACAGCTTCTTTTCTCCATTCTACTTTCTTTTACTAGTACCAGCAGCAACCGTTCGCAAATAATGGCAGACGGTTGTAAGTTCATCTGCCCCTAATCTCAGCTACTTGCATATTGTCAAGTGACTCTGTGGACTAATTTACTATCTAGTAAATGATGCTCGAACTGCGCGGGTAGCAGACCTTCTCTCGGATTTCCGGAACCTCCAATATTATGTCGCAGAGGTCCCTGCGGATCCTCAGAACCAGGAAGACTACTATACGGAAGGTTGGGCAGTATTGAGACAATGCTCCATCGATGGACAGCATATCTTGAATTGTGCCGCGGAGACCAGAGTACCGAGAGCACGGGGTGGCCCAGAAGAACAGACAAAGGCCGAGTTACAACAGTAGGACCTCGGCTATCCTAAAATGGGATTATCACTCACCAGTCTGTCCAGGGTTTTGCTCGATGTCTTTTCGAGAAGGCATGAAGCCCAGAAGACATACCTGCGTCAGCAGGCTGCGCAGCGCTGGATTGAACGGAGAGACCAAGTACTTCAGGGTGGAAACCCACATGCGGGCCATTTTCAGCAACTGGCAGCATCTGACCAACAATTGCGTATTGTAAGTATTGACAGTGTATCTTCACAAAAGCGAGAGTCTCCATATGAAAAACATGTTCTAAGTTTCAACAGGAACTTGCTGCAATTACTGACGACTCTATTTACTCGAACATGCGGTTTTCAGATTATCAAATGGGGCGCTGGACGTAAGTAGTCTTCTGAGATCATTGATATCCTCTTGAAGGTTGCAAGCCACTACCTAAGGGCTGGGACCATTCAATGTCGTCCTGACTAATGAAGCTAAGTTGTTTGTCGAGACGGAGATATCGAAGATTTGCGATGTCCTGGTTCTGAGCATCAAGCTGGTTTTAAGTAGCGCAAAGCTGGGTGCACCATCAACAATGAACTGGACTCTTGACTCTATCTTCAATACTGCTTTCATTCTTTCAAGACATACCAAACTAACTCAGTGACCGTATAGGCTTGAAGATCCACACATACGAGATGTTCAAAGATGGGTCCGTGAAAGGCGTTGAGTATACGACTACCTTGATTGATATGAAGATACGAAGGCAAAGAAAAGCTACAATGGGAGTTATTTCTTGGGCGCAGGGCAAAAATAGGATACCATCATGAAGCGTGCAACTGGACGGTGCACTATTTGGAGTCTTGGCTGGTCCAGCTCTTTTGGCGCAATTGCAGCAAGCCTACTCCGTGCAGGCATTTTCCCTCCTAGCTTAGCATACAGCATTGCCTGGTGCATTGTTTAATATTTAATATTATCTCTACATCCCTCCTTCCTTTCCAAGATAGGTCCAGATAACGCCAATTAACAGGTCTCAGTAACAATAACCGTACTCCATGCAGAATGTTAGCGCCATGAATATCCACGATGCCCTACCTATGTCGTGATACAGAAAAGTACAGATCCCACAGATCAATGCCCCCTATGCTTAGGGGCAGCTGAACATATGTATAATCTTAGCCTCGTCTCAGCCTCGGATCTTCAGCGAGTTTTGCTGTGCACACACAACGCTATCCCACACAATGAGAAGGTCATTCCAATCCAGGTATCTGATCAATGTAGGCTAGTATTAGTGTACTATTGTCATGGGAGCTAGGGAAGTAAGGTACTCACCGCGACTAATAACCTTCCTCTCAACCCACCATTCTCCCGCTACGGTAAAGAGAAATGCTAACGAGTTGGTAATGGGAACAGTAAGGCTCAACTCTGCGTCCAATTAGCTCCAGCTCTCACAAGCTCCTACAAAGTGCATCTTTGATCCGTCCACATGGATCCAGGGACAAGAACAGAAAGAAAAAAGCAACATACCGGCCTGTCCGATCAACAAAAAGAACCAAATACTGCCCGTCAAATTGATGACCAAAGGGATTGCGTATCTGGGGTTCCTGAGTAGATCTACAACGCCAAAGAAGGCCCCATAGAGCTTGCTTTTGATCCAACTATTGGCAACAGCGGGGGAGAGCAGGATGGCATGTTCTGGTGGTTTGTGGGTGCGAGCGGCTGCGCGGATGAAGGGTGTTGTGAAGCCCCAGGCCAGACCTATCATCAAGAAGCCAAGAACATAGCGGAATACTGAGGGCGCGGGCGCAGGAACGGAGGGGTCAGCGGTATCCATATCCAGCTGGGTGTTGTGAACAATCGGTACGAGGTATTTCTACCGTACCTGGGTACGTAGAAGAGAGGGTCGTTGCAACTTGGACCTGGACCTAATATCGGCACGTGATTCGGTTGTTGATAAGGCCGACCCTTACCCTTAACATGGCATGGCAAGGAGAAAAGCTTCAGTCAGATGCTGACACCTGCAGAGTTCTAAGCCTTTCGTACAGTTCTTGGACGGCGGGCGCATCTATCCTCTTCAACTCACAGGGCACAATGGACGATGCCGACTATTTTTAGTCGTGTCGCCTTCGCTTACGCTGTCGCCGCCAATGTAGACCCCTGGCTCGGCGCAACAGCGACTGGCCAACACATGATGTCGATGAAGATCTCGACAATGGCACTTGTGTACTCTGCGAAATGCCATCCTTCGTAGCAAGGCGCCCATAACATAACATATGTGTGCCTTTGAACAAACAGTCTCAGATGCAACATGCCTCTCTCACACACACACGAAAACAAACATGACCTGCCAAGGCTTGTTGTTTTCGGTTGCGCCCAGCCATCTTTTGGATCCTGCTTCGCAGCCCTCAGCCACCATGATTTCGAGCCTTTAGCTCAGCGGAAACGACCTGCTCCGTTCTGTACCACCAACACGCAGCCGGACACATCTACCTGTACCATCTAACTACTCACGACATTACTTCGTATGCCATTCCTTTATGTGGCCATTGACATAGCGTGATTCGGTGGGGTTTGAGCTTTTTAACAATGCTCGTTTCCATCTCCAAGTAAACAAACCCACGTCACCTTGCGAGTACCGCTTCACGACCCGACATTGAGCCTTGCCCACGCATCTTCACAACAAGAAGAGCCCCCGTCCCATGAATGCAAATAATCATGGCGACCAAGTCCAAGGTGAACGGCCTCAATGGCGTGCATACTGCTGGCATCTTTGCGGATATGACTGTCGATGGTCCTGAAATTGGTACTCTGGTTGTTATTGTTGATCGCGCGAAGAACCTGCCAAATCGAAAGACCATTGGGAAGCAGGACCCTTATTGCGCTGCGAGGTTAGGCAAGGAAGCAAAGAAGACAGAGACGGATCGTCGTGGAGGACAGACTCCAAGATGGTAAGTAATCAACCCCTCGTTGAATGTTGTAGGATTAATTACTAATGTCGTTGCCTAGGGACCAAGAGCTCCGATTTACCGTGCACGACTCCCCGGATTATTACCAGTTGAAGGTCTCGATATTCAACGACGATAAAAAGACCGAAATAATTGGAGAGACTTGGGTTGATTTGAAGGATGTCGTGGTTTCTGGAGGGGGTCAGAACGATCTATGGCACAACCTGACTTACAAAGGCAAATACGCGGGAGAGATCAGGGTCGAGATCACATACTACGATACACGGCCTAAGGAGGAGAAGCCACAGAAGGTCAAGCAAAGTGCTACAAATGGGTCGCAGGATGGCCCAAGAGAGACGATCAGTGGTCCAAGACAACCAAAGGCCCGGGCTCCAGTAAAACGACGACCATTGCCTTCTGATCCTATCACCGGAAGTCCAGCTTCAGCTCCTGATCCTATCACTGGAAGTCCAGCATCAGCTCCTGCACCATCGGAAATTCCTGACCATGTCCAGACTCCTCCTCGAGGGTATCAGAGGCCATTGCCGTCGGATCCCACCACTGGGCCACCAGGGTCTATACCCACTGCTATCCCCGAGCATGTTCAAACGCCACCTCGAGGGTATCAGAGACCATTGTCGTCGGATCCCACCACTGGGCCACCAGGGTCTATACCCACTGCTATCCCCGAGCATGTTCAAACGCCACCTCGAGGTTATCAGAGCCCGAGCTACGTCCAAGAGCAATCACCGCTTCAACGTGTAGAGTACAATACACCACCGCAACGATTTTCGCAGTCCCAAGGTTACGGACAGAGTCCAGGGCGTCAAAATGGATACGCACAGAGCCCAGGAAATCAGCATAGTTACGGTACTTCTTCAAGTATGGTTGTTGCCACTCCGCCGTTCCAGCAAACTCCACACGATAGGTACGAGCTCTATGATCCTGGAAACAACGACTTTTCGTCAGGAAGCAATGACTATTCGTCAGGAAACGGTGGTAGCTTTGAGGAAGAGCATATTGATCCTCGTGATCATTACAATTCCCACCAGGCAACCTATGACTTACCGCCATCAGATGAATATGACTCTCCACCAAGTCCTGAGGGTCCTCCGCCGCCACCTCCCGCACATGGCAGTAAACATGTCAGCTCAGCACCGCCTATATCCTCTCATGGAAGCTACGGGTTCCCTTCCAATGGTACCCCAACACACCAGACAAACTCATACGAGGCGTCGCCAAGTGATATCCACCGGCAATCTATGCAGCCCTATGCTCAGCCTAAGGTCTACGAAGCGTACAGTCCACCGAAAGAAGATGACTCGTTCCGGAGATTAGGAAGCTACCAGCAACAGCTTCAACTTCGTCAACATTCGTTTGACGCTTCATACGACGCTCCTGGCAACACAGCTAGCAAAACCCATGAACAGTCACCACCGCGGCACCGCTCATATGATTCCAGTTACGACAATCACTATGGATCAATGCAGCCAACAGTGGAAGATGCACCCCCGACTCCAGCTCCAGCACAGTACAATAAACACAGAGGTAGCTTTTCAAGCACTCCACAGTACGATGCGGGAAGATATGATCAAGTACCATCACCTGCACCACTCAACTTGAGAGATCGCGGAAATTCCACATCAGGTCGGAACAGCGCTCAATCTTCCGCACCAAGCCATCACCCATCAACCAACTCTAATGGATATGCATCCACGATTGGTTCTGACCTTTCATTGTACCGAGACCAATCCTCGGTCTCCTCATTCCGAGACCAGTCGGTTGCCTCTTCTCGCACATCTTATAACAGCCTTCCAAACTATGCTCCGCAACGACGACAGTCGGAAGATCAGATGGCAGGATCCCCCATTGGTTACGGGATGCCACAAGTACCTACTTCCCTAGTCGCTGGGATGGATCCCGACATCGCGAAAGAGATTTCCGAGAGGATCTACAACGAGAAGCGAGCAAGCCAAAGTGCTGGAAATTCGCCTAGGGGCAGGTACCAGGAAGCGCCCTCATACCAACAAAGTCAAAATCGACCACACCCATTATCATATCATGAGGCAGCATCACAGCCATTTGTGCCGGCTGCAGCCAGTTTTGATGAACAACAAAGTCGTTATTCAACTGGGACAATGGCATTGAGCAATACTAGAGCCGTCTCACCTGACCCTCGAGGAACAATTGCACGAAGAGATGTTTCCCCCGGCCCTCGATCAGGAAGAGCAATCTCACCTGATCCTCGAGGAACGATGGTACGAAGAGGTGTTTCTCCTGATCCTCGAGGCACAATGGTACGAAGAGATATCTCACCTGATCTTCGAGGAACGATGGTACGAAGAGGTGTTTCTCCTGATCCTCGAGGCACAATGGTACGTAGAAGTGTTTCTCCTGATCCTCGAGGCACAGTGGTACGAAGAGATATTTCACCTGATCTTCGAGGAACTATGGTACGAAGAGGTGTTTCTCCTGATCCTCGAGGCACAATGGTGCGGAGAGGTGTTTCCCCCGACCGCCGTTCTGGAACCATACGAAAATCGGTCAGTCCTTCACCAGCTCCGTCTGAAGGCCGAAGGTTGTCTGGAATACCCTTTGGGCCTGATTCCTACGATGCTCTAAACCCCTCTATCTCTGGTTCGACTTCTCTGAGCGAGAAGTATGACTCCAAAGAAATTGATCCTGACGCCAAAATCATCACTTATGATGGAAGAGAGATTGATCCTAGTGATCATATTCCAGAGTCGAATTACGCTCCTCTGCGTGAGACGGCCCAACCTAAATATGCCTCGCAGCTTCCAGACCGCAATTACCGTCCACCTGGAGGGTCCCCAATGCCCGCTTCGGGCCGCAGACAATTAAAGGTTGCTCCAGCAAGACCATCGTCTATGGCTGCGACAGGAGTAGTCTTCAGCGGAGGAATCCCTGATTCAGCACCTCCATCAGGCCGTAACCGCCTGCAGAAGAAGGCAAATCGAATGTCAGCCCAACCTGCACAACAGTCAAATTCTCTGGTATCTATCAAGCCCTATCAAGACAATAACTACGCGCCTCGAAGTCTTCCAAGAGCAAACACGGGGGATTTTTCAAGCGAGAATTACGCGCCACCCAACAGCTATGGCGGCAGTCCTGGATACAGAGGACCACCAGCAGTTCCAGCCAAGGTTCCAATGAGCCAAAACTACGGGGGCTACAATCAGGGGCCGCCATCTCAGACAGGGTCGGGTGATCCATGGGCTCTACTAGAGGAGATGAGGAACATTGATCTAGGTAGTGGAAGAGCAAGAAGGAGAAATTATTGAGAGGTGTAGGATGTAATATGTGTGTAAATTTTTATTTTTCTATTCTAGATTGCCTATGGTTTCACGGCGGTCAATTTTTTGTCCATAGACAACGGGTCTGAATGGTACTTAAGAGGTCGGAGTTTTAGGGGCTTCAGGCCGAGACTGGGTTCATAGTCCGCCTTCTAGGGAGCTACAAAATGGGGCTTGCGGTGGTAATACCGTTAAGGGCTTGTATTTATTAGATACATAAAGGACGATACCCTTGTGAAGAATTCTTCTGGCTTTACTCTTGTGATAACCTGTCATGTATTGTTGTGAGGTGGTTTTGCAGTGTCGCCGTCACTTACATGATATCAGTGGCTGACTTGGCGTTAGTGACCCAGACATCGCATTTTATTCTCACAGAGGCACAAGCATATAGCATTACCCGCATCTAATCATCTACCTTGTAGGGACTTTTGTTCACTACAGGGAATCCGGTACTCCGATTCACCTCTGCAGCTATAGCAGGACGTGGCCCAAACTTCAACTCATAGAGCGTAGATGTTATGAAGAGTCGCTAGCAAAGAAGCAAGTTACTATTGTAAACACGTATGCTCAAGCTAACGAACCTTTTCAGCCGGTCAATGACACGCTAAGATGTACTTAAATTAAGACTCGAGGTGCACCTCTACTATCAGGCGAATATGCTCACTCTAAATGTGTAGCGATTTCAAGGAAGGGCTTGTTTGCTAGAGATGTTGTGCAATGATTAAATTACCCTCTGCACTTAGTGCGACTGTTCAAGTGCTCTCTTCACGTTGCCATTTCTACTTGTGTCCGCCTTTGTTGTTTTCTTTTCTTTCTTTGCTTTGGGCTTAGGTCTGATTTTTTGTAGTATGTCACTTTCAGTCTTTCTCCTCGTCGGGTATCAAATACTTTGGTTGGATTTTAGCCTTGTGATGATTGAGGCGCTGGCCAGTCTAGAGTACACGCTGCTAGAGATAATAATTGTAGGGAGAGATTCGGCGGTAAGTTTAGTCCATGGCTGAGGAATGACTTTGTTTCATTAGGTATGTACCTATGTTGCTGAAATTTGGTGCTATTATAAACAGTGTGATAAAGACCTTTCATTTGACTATGCCCTCGTCTTAAAGTTTCTTCAAATTCTCTATCTCTGTTGAGGATCAGTAAACAGGACTATCATTCTCCGAAATGAATGCATAATGTTAGCGTACAGAAAAGTTGTTCATTGAGATCGGTTCAGATATTACATCAAGTTAACGGATTATTTATAGGCTGTGCTTTCGCGGCGCTTACTGGCTTAATTATAGCTGTCAATCTGAGAGACTACCAACCTGTCCGTCGAATGCATTACTAACTCAACTCTGGTTGATAGTGCATAGGACGCTAGGGATAAGGACCCGACCAGTCTTTGTACAATCAGCCGCCTCAAAAACTCATATACACAGAGGCGCTGACAGTGCTTTACAGAAGAACGACCTTTTACCTTGTCCCTGGCATTGAATACGTTCCACTTTGCTGTCAGAGACCCGCACCGCACAACTGCCTGGAATCAGCTTGCTGGCAGGGTTTATGAGAAACCCGCGCGTTCGTGTTTAATACTCATAGATTCCTGATAACTAAACTTGATGTACTATACTCATATAGTAGTAATCAGACTAGGAACATAGAACTTAATTGACCACCAAAGCAGTATTTAACGCAGTCGAGTTATAACCCATGGTATTATAATATTAGCGTTAATACCTACTTAAAGGAGGCAATGCTTAGGTCGTGAACATTGCGATCAAGGTTCTTAACTTTACTTATCATTCCAGACCGAACGCCGTGGCTGCGGGGGTGCTCATATTCCGAACAACTAGCCTTGATCGTCAGACCGGAAACTTGACTGGATGTATAGCTTTGTGATAACCCATGGTAGGGTGGCGATGGAGTTGGTCAGATGCCACTTCCCACTGCACTTTTGATCAAGGTGCCGAGTATCATCCCATCACAAACAAAGTGGCTTTGAGCGGAGCAGAGTCGTTTGGTCTGTAAGGAGGTGATCTGATCAGATACCACCGCAAGCGTTGCCGACAGCGCCTTGGTCCGGCTCGTTCGAATGGCATCTGATAGCTCGTCATTAAATGCATTGTTCGTTGACTCAAGTTCAGGGGGGAGAAATACCAATGATGGGATCAGGGATTGGCAGATTTGTTTTTTGACCTTCAATCAGGACACTGGTATCAAGAGTGCCAGTGTTATCTCGTATAAGCATACCAGTCGCAAGTTTGAATATATGTGGTACCTTGAAAACCCAAGAAATGACGAGCCACTCAATCAGATTGTTCTTGAGCGATTTAGGTGGACATCGCAGCTCCAGGTTCTTGATCCATATTTTTAAGAAAAAGGCGGTCGCGTTTTGAATGCGACATTTATCACACAAAACACATAGACCGACTAATGTCTTAAACGTGATTGTGTCTGGGATTGTATCGGTGTCGCCGTGGATAACTATAAATCCATATTAGCCTTTGTTCTTAACCTACCCTGGGACTTTGGGAGCCGCAGAACATGCTTGTCGCGCAACTCCAATCTGTCTAGAACAGAGAGGTTCTGCTCTGAGAATACGCACTTTGAAGTAAGAGGTTAAGTCCTGAAGGCTCGTCGTCCGGGAGTGAAACCTCGGTCCTACCATGAGAGGCCAGCTCACTTCCCTCCTTAAAGTTTCCATTTTGCAGCATAGCTTTGAAGACTGGCGATGCGAGCATCATGTGCTTTGAGGATGCAGAAATTCTTACGTTTGGTGCTGGCGTACTCTCTACCGCCAGTCCTTCCATTACCTCGTCGCCTTGTCGATCCGATCCAGCCTTTACTGTCTGCTTCTTTAACTTCTGAATGGCTTCACGCCGAGTCAAGAGCAAGATTAAGTCTCCTATTCAAGGTCAGATTACTTCTTTCAGTCATTTCAAAATGGTAAGGTTCAGGGGCAACAGGAAATGTATCGCAAAACCAGGCTGCTTAGAATAGAGAAGTTGTGTGCTACGAACCATCAGGGTCAAATTCTATGGTCTCCATGATTGCATCGGCTTGTGCGCTTGGACTTGATCTGATCTGGCCACCAACTGTTCGTCACAGATATATCCTCAACCTCTGGTTGTCAGCATCTCAACGCAGAGGACCGAGACTTACGAGGTTTATAGAAAGTCAACTTATACGAGTCAACAGGAAGTGTCGAGGTTCGCGAGTACTTTATTAATCGGCGGCTCATCACGTGTTGCCTCCCGCGTCGGTCCCTTCCTAGTCGGTGGAAGCGAAATGGGGATAGAAAAATTAGGTGCCTACAGGTATAGGAACACACAAAAAATGTAGATTTTCTTAGGGATCACAGTACCTCTTAAGGCCTTAAAAAACTAGAATTTACTTTCTATAGTAGTACAGCATTACTATAATCTTATGTAAATATAGAAAAATTACTCTTATATATTAACTCTTAAGTATATACTAGGATTATTCTCTTTTAATAGGTATAGCTTAAGATATGGAGTTTTTTAGTCGTGATTTAATATTTCTAAGTGTTGCGAAGTGAATATACTTCGATATCACGTGCGGGACACCAGGAGGGTCTGGGGTAATCTAGACCCGAATAGGCTTAGTTCCCGTGGCCGCAGAGCCAATATCTAGACCTCCCTCTCTCTTAGATGTAGACAACTATGAACCACGTTATTTACAGACCACCGGGAATCCAGAGAGATCAAACGATTGATGAAGCAAACCGACACTAAGGTTATCTGCGCCGAAAACGATTTCACTTCATTTCCAACACGGTTAGTCATCATCGCCGCTTTGCTCAGGCGCTACTCACCCATTGCTCAGGTTACTCTGTCACGTTTCTATTCTTTCGTTTAATAACTAACCATCATTTTTTATGATTCGATTCTATTTTACAAAAGTTGTCAACTTTACACGACTATATTCAAGGAGACCAAGTTGGCTCCCAGGGAACCCAAACAGGACCCCCCTAAAACAAATCCTGGATCTCTCAAGGCAAACTCTTCTCGCACCCTATAGCTAGCGATCGTTATAGCTTGATTGTCCCCAAGCTTTGCCGATTTACTATTCTTCTATTTTCTGATTAGCTTTTCAGTAGCTAGTAAGTTCAGGCCCTCTCACAGCATCGATATCTAGGCTTAACCGAGAAATTCAAATGTCTATGGCTGTCATAGCAAAGGTCTAGAGTTTTCCCCCCAAGGCGCAGATCAATAATCATGGAAATGATGAGCATGGCGGTATTGTTTGAGAGTGGGATCTTATACGGCACTGCCAGGTTGCCAGGCAGTTGTCTTTAGCCTTCAGCGGAAGGGCGCCCAAGGCCAAAGAACCGACCTCACATTGATACATTGTGATATGTCAGCATACCAGTATTGCACAGGAGTCTAACACCTATCGACCTTGCTCAACGATCCTTCCTCCGGTCGTGGGTAGTGTATATCTATCGAAGGTCCAGCCGTATAGTCGTCAAAGTCCTATTCTCGTCGCGTATACAACCCTGTGCCTCCCTCCTATCATTACTCCCTCAGCCATCCCGCATATGTGTTCCGAAGCTCGTACAGTAGCGCTTTAGAGGGTAAGTTAGGGCTGGTTTGTAAAGTTGGTCGGAGCCTCGTCGCGCTCAGCTAATTGTTTTTGGTAGAGGATTTGTTATTGAATCGTAGTAGTACCTCTGATACAGTATGAATTTGCTTTGGTGTGAATACGATTAGTCGTGGTACTGAAAACTCTGATCTATACCCGACACGGCACCCAAAATGTCTAAATTCCACTACAAAACCACTGTGTCGGACTGATTCTAGGCTCCGGAATAGTATTGCAAAGTGGCCTCGGGCACAGTGCGCAATTCCAGGTTCGTAGATGGCACCACGTACAGGTATTCAGCTATCACCCTCCGCTCTCTCACTTTAAACAAGCAAGCTTTCAACTCAAGATTAATACTTCAATAACCTATTGCCTACTTCTTCGTCCCTGACTTATGCTCTCACAATAACTCCACAGTAGGTAATATTTCCGGAAGTATAAAATAAATTAGAATTAATTCCGAGCATAACAATATTTCCGAGACAAGTAAGATCTCTGAGCATACGAAAAAACTCCGAGCAAATGACCCCGAGCAAATATAATTACAAGTTTTCAAGTAGATGTCACCTCTCAATAAATTATTCTGAACTTGCACCACAGACACCCTCGGAGAAGGGCTTGGAGATATTTATCGTGATGAACACTTGAAGGGTCCCCCGCCAACTTTCAACGGAACGAACACGTATCGCATTAAGTCAGTCCCAACAGTTTCTCTACTATCTCATGGAGCTTCTACCAGCATCACTCACAACGCTTTACATAGCAATTCGTTTCTTCTCCTTCGTATTACAACTTTTACTACTAAAATCCCAGTTCCGGTCTTGTGCAACGGCGCAAAAATAATATTTTGGTACAACAAGAGCTAGATAATCTACAACACTAAGTCCCAAAAGGCCACCACTTCTCCCAAATCTGCCTCTCTTCGTCATTATTCGCAAACTCGTCGATAACCTGCTCCTTCATCTGACCCAATGCATCGATAGCATCTTCATACAGTTCCGACCTCACACATCCCTGCTCGGGGAATAACTCCTCAAGACTTTCTCGAATTCCCTCCATAGCTTGCATTCCCAAAAGCGCTCCCTCTGTATGAGCTTCCATCTCCCGTATTTCCTCTGGGGTGAAAGAGCAGGGATACGGTGAGCCTTTTGCCCCGGGCATTGTGTCCCACTCTTCTTTCAGTGCCGCTACTTGAGAAATGTAGCTTGCTTCACCATCAATGACCATATTGCGGGGTAAGAGGAGGAGTGTGTAGCTCAATGTCTGTTGGAATTCCAATGCGGCGTACAGTCGCGGATTATTGCGATATACAATTGTGTTGTAGAGTGCACATAGTGATTGTCGTAGGAAAAATGCCTTCGTACGTTTCTTCCCCTCCGCGTCAAGGGTCTCGAAGTTTTCTGGTAATTTTGGACGTTCACGTCCCACGTATTGTTGACCATTTAAGTCGATAATTTGGGGCTGTCGAGCATGAAAATAGAGAGGTGCGAGTTCTGTAGATTGCCAGTCTATGATTCCTGTGATCTCGGTTGGCTTCGAGGGGTTTACGAAGATATTTGCGACGTGTAGGTCTCCGTGCCAGAGATGGGATGAGGTGATAGATGAATCAGAGGGGATGAGGAATTTGATGAGCTGGAGATAGCATTGTGATGCTTTCAGTTTTCTCTCTCTTGTTGGTATATAAGTTCCTGGTCCGAAGAGACTGATTGATGACTTGGGAAGCTGAGGGAGTTGATTGACTGCTGCAATTTCTCGATGTCCAATTGCTTCATGGTATTCTTCGATCGTTTGCCCTCGTAAATGTAAGTCTCATAAACATAGTATTCGATAGCTCAAAGACTTACATGGCCCTCTATCAAATTCCACGCCCGCTCTTCCCTTATCAATCAATTCCCGCCCAGTAGATGGTCCTATAGAAAATCTTGGGTCTTTGACATCAACGCCATCTGCGTCTGTATACAGGGTTTCATTGTCTGAACTCGAAACGAGATCTTTTGAGTAGTAGAGACCACCGTACTTTTTTAAGGAAACGGAGGTCCAATTCTTTTGGTAATTGGCGATTTCTTGGACAATAGCCAATCTATCTTCGGTTTTCATAGTTGGCCAGATCCGTTCAAGCTCAATACCTGGGATTTTCTCCATGAGAATATACTCTGCACCGACAGGATTTTCTTGTGCTCTGGAACTCCAAGTGAATACATCTGGTACTGGAGTTTGAAGAACATTCCCCACCTACAAGAAAATTAGCGTGCTGAGATCATCATTCATTAGGCAAACGTTGGAACTTACGAAATCCATAGTAGCTACTTCACTCGCTGTAGTGAAGTGGGGTTTTCCGGCATTTGGGTTCGGTACTTTTGCTACGACTTGAGTACCATTGTCCATAGTGAGGAGCATTGCTTTGTTGTACATGCCATCGGGGTATTTTTCGATGCCCACACAGATTTTAGCCCCCACAGCTTCGGCGGCGACACGAGCTAACTCATTAACATTGAATTTGATATGACGCTGAAACATCTCAAATTCCTCGTCGATAACAAATCGACCTCTTGTGAAATTAAAAAGATCATCATTGCATGGTAAATCTAGAAATTTGAGCTTCAACCTCTGTCATCTACCGGATGTGTGGACTTACTAGGGAGTGGCAGCTGGCTTTGCGACGTGGTCTTTGGAAGTTCAGTCGACATGCTTCTCATTCGTGATGCCTTCAAATGAAAGTCATGTTTGAAGAGAACAGAGAATCTTCCGTTTAGTATTTTGCTGGAGTTTTTCAACATCATCGCCATACATTCGTCTCGAGCGATGCGCGTTTGTCCCCCAAGGGGGAATGCGGCAGCGCGTATTGGGCGCTTGGTACAGGCGGCTGAAACTGACAGAATGCGGGTCTTTAGGCTAGTTCAGCTCTCCAAATCAATTATCGGCTATTTGGACGGATTAGGGGATCATCGAATTTGATGTGAGGAAGTTGGTCTCGCAATTCAGTTGGAGCTGGTGGAGGACGTTGTGGTGATCCAACGAGGGTATCGCGGCGTGGCCTCGCCAGAACAGAGGAATGGTAGCCAACGCCACTTGTAATAGTAGTATCCGTACCACAGTATATCAAATCCATAACCGAGTCCGATAACTCAGCAACTTCAGTAAAAGGGTCGAGATGATTATATTTCGCAAGCCGTAGGAGGGCGAGATGAAGAGCGGAGAAGCCCGAGTTGTCGGGTTGCTTGATTAACTCGGGTGCTATTCTCATCGGATAGAGAGCTGAATTTGCGATTTGAGATGGTTGAGCTTTACCTCCCCTCTTTGTTGCGTTTTGGTCTTGAACGGAGAATAAGAGGCGTAATGCGTTTCTTCCCCATTTATCTCTAGCCATCGGATTTGCACCTCTTGAGAGCAGTTATTTCAACGACGTCATACCCAGGGGTCGGAGAAAGGAGCGTTTTTATCGATGTTATCCAAGAGTTCCAAATTCACAGACGTACTCCGTAGTGATCGAGGCATCAGCACCGAGAGAGCTTTTGAAAATTGAGAGAAGCCCTCATCATCTCTATGCTCAAGCTCCAGAGTGGGAAATTCAAGAATGGGTTGTATAAAACAACCATCTTGAAGATGAGCATGCATTACCATACGTGATCATCTCGCAGAGTATTTTTCCAACTGCTCTGTCTTTGTGAGACCCATGAAAAGGCTTGTAGAGAGGATTATTACGCCTATTTAGTTCAAAATTAAATCGAGGTTACTATTGGCAGGGTAAGGTTTAAGGTAACCGCTTTTAAGGCGGTAACCTTCTTTTTCACCGGCTTTTAGCTAATAGCCCTTAGGCCCGTAGCCCGCGAGCAGAGGCCTAAGAGCCTCAACTATATCTTATATATGTATACTTTGAATTAAATAATAATATTAAGACAAGGCCTAGGAGAATATACTCTATAAGTCTAACAGTCTGTTATAGCTAAGCTACTATTTAGTAACACTTAGACTCGAGTATTACCTAGAAATCAAATAGTAGCTCGTTATCACAGACCTCTTTCTAACTCTCTATATATATTTTATCCTTTTCTAACAACTATAAGCTATTACTTATATTATATCCTTACCTTATCTTTATAAACTGAAATAGATATAACAGATCTCTCTGCTTAGTTATAAAGATCCCAGGAATATCGTATATAGTACACAGGTATACTACTATTATTCAAGGCCAACCTCGTTATAGTCCTTTAAGCTAATTATAGTATACGAATAAAGAACATGATAGCCTACTATACTCGTCTTAATATCCTTTAATTATATAAGAGGCTATAAACAACGACAGAGAGCCTCAGACAGTATAGCCTTCTGTTAAACCTAGAAGCTCTTTAATATTTCCCAGAGAATTATCATACCAGCGGACAACCTCCTCCCGACTACCTATCGCAGAGTCGTCTCAGCGACACCCTCCTCCTCCCGACCACCTATAGCAGAGTCGTCTCAGCGAAGCTCCTCCTCCCGACCACGTCTAGCAGAGTCGTCTCAGCGACGCTCCTCCTCCTCCCAACCGCCTATCCCTCTTTCGTCGTTCGAGCTCCGTCTTTATAGCTCTCTCCCGCGAGACCTTAACCTCCGCCAACGTGTCCATCGGGGTCTCGGCGTCGGCGCCAGAAAGAGGTTGGAGAACGGAAACGGGTGGGTGAGTGGGCCGTCGCTGAGACGACTCTGCGATAGGTTGTCGGGAGGAGGTTGTCCGCTGGTATGATAATTCTCTGGGAAATATTTTAACCCATAGAGCGTCGGCTTGCTCTTGAGGAAGTCGGTTGCGCTGGGTCTTAGTATGCCTTTATGCCTCAGGTATTTAGGATGATAACATGGCATAATGCCACCGCCTACTGTATTGGGAGATAGTCAAACGCCTGTATATTAGACCGTAGGATCTGTAGATGCAATGGAACTTTAGTTACCATCCAACGCATTTACACTGTACTAAAGAGTACCAGTGTATGGTGCCCTGGATACTAACTCAAATCAACATAGACTGATTTGTAATATAATAATTATTTTCAATTTGTTTAAAGCATATAAAATCAATATAATAAAAGTGTATGGATACCGAATCAGTCCTTCGGCAGCCTTTCGCTCGCTTAGATTACTACTTTGGGGCTAGTATATTTCAATCAGTGCCTATTTTCTATATTATTTTCTATAAACCCTGTAGCGCCATTCTCAATTTGTTGAGATTACCGGTGGTACAGTACTTTCGTACAGTATCAGAAACACAAACAGGGCGGGTTTCAGCCTTGCTAGTGGAGGCTACGCACGTCCCAACTTTCTTCCTGAATCACACACAAGTGAACTTCCTCCTCAACCTTCCAACCACCTTAACTAAGTGGCTTTTAAGGTACAGTAGGCAACCTTGACACTATTTTGTATGCAAGCGTGCCAAATTACGGAGTACATGACTGTCGGTTGCTATTGAGTTGAGCTGAGTTGAGTTGAGTTGAGTTGAGTTGAATACCCCGTCAACAACAAGAGGCGTCATTGCGGTGTGGAAGCGAGGTGCACAAGATTGAAGCGTTGCACGACGCACAACACACGACACAGAACACTCAATACACGCAAACATGGGAACCATCCATACTTTTGACCCCAATGGCGATCTGGTCTTCTTGCTCCCAAGAATCTCCGAGGCCAAGGTCGACGACGATGACCAAGCGAACACGGCCGTTGCTTCCAGCAACAAATCCGCAAATGGAGCTGCGACGCCTACCGGTAGTGAACCATCTGAAGATGTTCACTCAAAGACAAGCAAGGAGCCTCCTTCATTGGATAATCGTATGCTCGTGTCATCAAAGCATATGATGCTTGCTTCACGGGTGTTCTCGGCTATGCTACAGCACAGCAACTTCATTGAAGGACAAACGTTGGCGTCTACAGGCCGAGTGGATATACCATTGCCAGAGGACGATCCTGAATCATTCATCATATTACTGAATATTATCCATGGCCACAGTCGGAAAGTGCCTCGTACCGTGGACTTGGAGCTTCTAACCAGCCTTGCGATATCGGTCGATAAATACGAGCTTCATGAAGTTGTTGAGGTCTATTCGTATTCTTGGATCGATACCCTCCCTAAGTCTTATACGGAAGAGAATGCCTTACACTGGCTTGCCATTAGCTGGGTTTTTGACTTGAAGGAAGAGTTCAAGGCTGTAACAAAAGTTATTGAGCGCTCGGCTTCTTCAGACTTGATGGAAATTCTGGGCAATATCTCTCCCAGCCTTCCAATTCCCGGTAGCATCATTGGTATGTATAGATCCTACACGTCAGTCGACCCTCTAAACTAACAGCTTCTATAGATGCCATTTTGATGCGGAGGGAGCAGGTTCTGTATAACTTGTTCAATACTATAGAACTTCAAGCAAGAGTCTACCAAGGCTCTGCTATTTGCAATCGTAAAGACGGCAAAGATGACAGAAAAGGCGCCTGTGATGCTATGGTCTTGGGATCGCTATTGAAGGGTGCTATGGAGAGTGGACTCTGGCCAGTTCCACCTCCCCCTTACACTGGCTTCAACGTCAATGGCGTCATGTCAGCTGTACGCTGCCTGACAATCGTGGCATTGTGCGATGAAATCGATAAGTGGTATGAAGCCAAAACTCAACCATCTTCATATAGCAATCGATACTCGTATGGCACACCTACACATGTCCAAACGCATGGGGTGAAGCAGTCGATTGAAGAGCATGTGAATACACAGGAAGAAAGGTTGTGCGGCTTCGATATTGACGACTTCAAAGCAGAGAAGAAATGTTAAGACTTCAGGGCCTGGGTTTCGCAGCCCTCGGCCTACTTACCTCATCGAAATCACCCTATATCTCTCTCATCTCTTCACCCATCGTATTGACCTACGAAACTTCTATTCCTTCCGAAGTCTCCTTTTCAACGCCTCGCTTAAAACATCTCCGGAAGTGGTTTTCCACCTGTTACGCCGCACGGTTGAACACACCCAGAGCTCTACACCAACGCCGCAACATTGATCTTTCACCGCCTCGGAAATCTTATTCTACCCAACCGGTATATCGTATCCAGCAAGTAGCAACATGCCAAGACATAAATCTCCAAACTTGGGCCTTCCGAGATGTTTTGGGCAGTGATCCGGCATCCAAACAGCGAGGCGAGGGCGCTTGGGATACCCTATTCCTGGGGTTGTTGGGAGGCTGCTTGACCCCGCGTTCTCTGTGGAAAATTCCATGCTCCATGCAATATAATATATGAAGTCAACAAAACCATAATTTCTGCTCACGGACCAGCAACTTTCCCGTTGACCTCCAAGAGAGCTCAATAAAGTGAAAATGCCCAGCGAAGCTGTCGATAGGACGTCTAGTGAAGCTATTGAAGAGAAGGCTGCACAGGAGCATGTAGAGAACTCCAATGGAACTCTAGCCTCGATACCAGTTGAGGATTGGCCCGAAGAAAATCCCAAGCTAAATAGACAGATGGTTTTAGCCTTTCTTGTAAGTTCTTGCTCGTATTCTTGCGCTGAATTATGAAGGATATGTTACTTACTCAAGTCTATAGGCCCTAACGATGCAATTCAATTCCTATATTCTCACGCTCTTAATTCCTTCCACGACGCTGTCAACGATCAATGCTAATCTTGGTCCTGATCCAAATTACACCTGGATCACAGTCTCATGGACTCTTGCAGCATCCATTCTTGTCTCAGTTGGGGGAAGGCTAAGCGACATCTTCGGACGGAGATATTTTATGCTCTTCGGTGCTTGTCTCAGCCTATGTGGATGTATTGTTGGAGCGACTGGACAAAGCATCAATCAAATGATTGCCAGCGGTGTTATTCTTGGAATGGGATCTGGATTTCAAGAGATGAGCTACGCTTGTATCCAAGAGATTGTGCCGAACAAGTGGAGAATATATGCTATTGGTGAGTATACTATTTTGGATCTGTGCTGCTATCTAACACAGAAGCAGGCTTGTTTGATCTCATGGCCTCCATATCATTCCTTGGACCTTTAGTGGCCTATGCGTTCATAGGACGTACCTCGATTGGCTGGAGAGGAGCCTACATTTACATGACTGCATTCCACGCATGTGCACTTGTCTTCCTCTTCTGCGTATATTTCCCACCAACTTTCGAGACAAAGCACCAGTTTGACGGGAAGACAAAGTTCCAACTTCTTAAAGAACTCGACTACATGGGCTTGTTCCTCTTCTCCACTGGCTGTGTTTTATTCCTTTTGGGGGTCAACTGGGGGGGTCGTCAGCACCCGTGGAACAGTGCTTATGTTATTGCTCCCATGGTCATCGGACTGTTATGTCTTGTAGTTCTGGGATTTTGGGAGACGTATGCTCCTTTGAAGAACCCACTGATGCCCCCTCGCATATTCAGGAAGTGGAGAAGGTAAGCGTTTTAATTCTGAACTTTGCACTCCAGATTTGACTGACACTTTTAAGGTTTTCAATGGTGCTTGTTGTTTGTTTCGTTGGAGGCATGTTATATTACGCAATGAATGTGCTCTGGCCACGTCAGAGCCAGGTGCTTTTCACCGGCTCGGATCCAATTGTCAAGGGCCTCTACTCGGAGATGATACCTCTAGGAACAATTAGTAAGTTCGAAACATTGCATATTTGCAATTTATATTGACCACGTAACAGTTTCTTCGTTTGTCGTTGTGTTTATCTGTGCCCAACTTGGCCATGAGCGCTGGCAATTGTTTGCCTTCATGATTATTGAGACAGCTCTCGTTGGCTCACTTGCATCCGTCGGGTTGAATTCGAAGATTCAGGCAATTTGTACTATTGTGGCCTTATCAAGCACTGTCACTCCACCACAATTGCTCTCGTTTACTATGCTGTCACTTGGCATCGACGATCAGACCGATATGTAAGGTAGCTCTCCAGCTCTCCCAGAATAGCCCTCTGACTT
The DNA here is from genome assembly GCA_026119845.1 of Pezicula carpinea. Lineage (NCBI taxonomy): Eukaryota > Fungi > Ascomycota > Leotiomycetes > Helotiales > Dermateaceae > Pezicula > Pezicula carpinea. Next base: position 476,009 of record JALRMK010000020.1, read on the forward strand.
CTTTTCAGTGGAATAGCTGTCGGCCTAGCAGGTACATTCCGCCTACTTGGTGGCTCGATAGCAACAGCAATCTACACCTCAATTATCAACAACAGTTTTGCTTCAACACTTCCGAAACAATTAACACAAGAAATCGCCGGCCTCAACTCCCCGGTAAACGATCTCCCTGCACTACTCAAAGCTGCTGCAACGGATACAGCAGCAGCCTACAATGCGGTGCCGGGGATCACAACGCCAGTAATTGCGGCAGCCAGCTTGGCCGTTAAGAAATCTTACGTACTCGCTTTTAGAACTACATATTTAGCTGCTATTGGCTTCGGAGTTGCAGCTATTATTGCAGCGTTTTTTACTATGGACATTGATAGAGGTATGAAGAATCATTCGAGGGCTGTGTATCTGGAGAATGAGATGCCAAAGTCGACGGAGGTGGATGTATAGAAGTATCCGTAAAAACCATAGATAGCGAAAGTAGATTGTATTACATTAGGTGTACTAGTAAAGCGATCTCGTTTATACCTCGACTGAATTATTTTTAACAAGTCAAAAGTATAATTCACCTAGATAACTAGCAAACACAGCTTGAGTAAAAAGGGGAACATAAGAAAGGATATTTGAAGCATTCTTCCATTAACAAAGATACTGCGGCCCAGGCTGCTCTCAGCCCAGTATCTTCGTTGATGTACCCGGCGAGCTCTTGTCGAGTTGTATATTCCTTCTTAATAATCTCTGTGTCGAGAGCGTAGAGGGACGCAATCTGTTTATGTTCGCACTGAAAGTCTTGTCTTTCAGTCGAACATCGCTAACATGCCTCGACGAGTTTCTTGCCTTTAATAAACAATTGGTATCAAGCTAGCACTTGGTAGGAGAGAACTGGTAGATTTGGAAAAAGAAATTTGATCAAGACGTCATATTAACCCCAAAGAGCTGCGTCTAAAGTGGGGTATCTATCTGCAATTCCTCAGCAAGGATTTTTGATGCAAAAACACTTTGATATTGCTAAATAAAACAACAGAAAATCTTCAGCTCAGTGATGGAAGAGTCTGATAGATTGCTCCACGAAAGTGATACCAAGCTTCTCTGCTGTCTCAAAGACCGCAGAGTCGTTCTGGCTACCACTTGGTGCCGCAATATACTTGGCACCTGAGCGACCGGCTCGGTAGACGTTGTCGATGAAGGGGAACTGAGAATATTAGTTGGCAAATGCCGTTGATTATTACTTGCAGGACTTACGAATGCATCACTCGAAACGGCGACTTCGCTCAGCTTGCCAAGCCATTCTTCTCTCTCCTGCTCGGTAAAAGCCTGTGGCACTTCGTCGAAGAAAGACTCGTAGCCCTCACGTTCCGGTCCATCCTTTGGCAGCTCACCGCTAACAAGGAGGTCAATTGCGTTGCTCTTGTCAGGGCGCTTTGTGCCCTTCTTCCACTTGATGCCCAGGACTCTGGGATTGAATCGTAACCACCAGTTGTCTGCCTTGTCGCCTGCTAAGCGTGTGCAATGGATACGGGATTGCTGGCCGGCACCAAGACCAATGATCTGGCCATTGTAGCCATAGCACACGGAGTTGCTCTGGGTGTATTTCAAAGAGATTGTGGCTACGGTCAAGTCTCGGAGTGCTGCTTCGGGCAATGGTGCAGAGTCTTTAGGCGTAATGATTGAGGTGAAAGATCTTGGTGTGATTTTGACATCATTACGATGCTGGGTCAAGGTGATTCCATAGACCGTTCTTGATTCCTGATCAACCGGCTCGTAGTCTGGATTCATCTGAAGAACAAGGTACTTGCCACCCTTCTTCTTCTTCAGGATCTCAAGCGCTGCATCCTCGTATCCAGCAGCAATGACACCGTCAGAGACTTCTCTTGAGATAATCTTTGCGGTTGGAACGTCGACAACATCACTCAAGGCAATCATGTCACCAAAGCTACTCATACGGTCGGCGCCTCGGGCACGTGCATATGCTTGTGCCAAGGGAGAGTTCTCCAAGCCCTCAATGTCATCGACCATATAGACCTTTCGCTCATCGGATGAGAGAGGTACCCCAATAGCGGCGCCGGCTGGCGAAACGTGCTTGAAGCTGGCAGCTGCTGGGAGGCCAAGAGCTGCCTTCAACTCCTTGACCAATGGCCATGCATTGAGAGCATCGAGGAGGTTAATGTACCCAGGTGATCCGCAGAGAACCTTAAATGGCATCGACCCAGATTTGACAAATGCTGCAGCAGGCTTCTGATGTGGGTTGGCCCCGTAGCGAAGAGGCAATTGCTGAACTCCGTTACTTGCATATTCCTTCCGGAAAAATCCAGAGATGGCTGCGTCATATTCTGCAGTGTGCTCGAAGGCCTTCAGTGCATAAAGGTTCCTGCTGCGTTCCGAGACCTCGCCCTTTTCAAGCTCTAGCAAGAATTCGGGGTAATCGCTTGGGTCACTCAGAATTGTAACTCTGGCATGGTTCTTTGCAGCAGCCCGAATCAGAGTGACACCCCCAACATCGATCTCCTCTACGGCTTCGGGAATGGTAACATTTATCTTGGCAATTGTGTCTTTGAACGGGTACAGGTTGCAGATAACATAGTCGACTTTGTTGATATTCTGTTCGGCGAGGTCTTTTTCGTCAGAAGCGATATCGCGTGCGAGAATGCCGGCATGGACCTAATGTATATAAGAGACTGAACAAGTGTAGATGCGGGGATGAACATACTGCCGGGTGGAGAGTCTTGACACGTCCTGCCAACATCTCGGGCGCATGAGTAATGTCCGAAACATCTCTGTAGAAAATAAATTAACTTGTGAATAGGCATTATTGCAGGAAGAATTACCCAACCGCAAAGCCAGAGTCTCTGATCATTTTCGCAGTGCCGCCAGAAGCAAGGAGACGAACATTTTGCTGGATCAACCCTTTGGCAAGGTCGAGGAGCCCAGTCTTGTCATAGACAGAGATGATGGCGGTCTTGGTTGTAGACATCGTAGAGGAGGAATCTTGTATGTAGTTATGTTAGTTTCAGGTACAGCATGAAAAGAGAAAACAATGGCAGGAGAGAGCGACATGTTCAATACCTTTATGGCAAACTTGTCGTTGTCTTGTCTTGTGGTGTCGCGAGACTTTCTTTTGAAGCGCGGGGCAGAAATCCTCGCATCGGACGGAGGTGGGGTGGATATAATCGATGAAGTGGGCAGAACAATTTTTAGCCGATAAGGCCTCACCGCTTTTCGATCGGTGGGCGGTATCCTGAGGCAGTATACGCCTGTTTCGGGGGCGGCATAGCCTGTAACTTGGAGTACAAGCCTGTATCTCTGGGGCAGTACAGCCTGTACTTTAGTCCGTACAAGCATGGATTTTGAGGGTAGACCGATAAATCTGGCAGAATACTTTTGGCCCGCTACAGTACCTACGAAAGCACCTAACCTACCATTATTATTGTTCAGGGGTTTCACTTCCGCCATTATAAACCTCCAATCTGATTCAAGGTGTAGTAGCATCTTTCAAAGCCAACAAAAGAACAGCTGATATCGGGCAAAAGAAGGTCGGATTAGTAGGAGTGCCGTTTGCAGAGTAGCTCCGAGCAGCAACCATGTGTAAATGGAGAAGTTACATAAAATTGTTGGCACGAGAATAGCACGTTATTTAGGTGCTATACCTTAATATACTAAAGGTTTGAGGAGCAATAAACCCCTGAATATAGGTAGTGAATAGAAATTTCTTCTATGACTTCTACTTCTAATTCTGTTTAGGTTAGATTACACTAGTCCGCTGGTGCCACATTCCTTCCTTCCCCTTTTCAGCCTGAGCGTTAAGCGAGAGCTCTATCTTTACCTCTTTCTAACCTGTCATTTAAATAGCAGTAAAATAATCCCCTTGAATAATCTAAATGATATGCCATTCCCTACAGAGTCTAGCTAGGGGTTATACAAGGGTAATACGGGTTTTATTATATAGCATTAGCTACTAGAACCTCGTCTATTTAGGTCCCATATAAATTTCTATAGGGAGCTAATATTAAAGAGTTGTTAAGCTAAGAAGCTTAACAATAAGCTCTTTACTCTAAATTTAACGCTTGTGGTAGAAAAGAAGCATTGACTGTATGAACTTTTGCGCCAAATATGGGATATATGGCTCTACTCTTTGGCTTAGCTTCACGCCTCTTTCTAATGTTTCTAAACTTGAGGCTTTTAATCTGAATTAAGCAATATGCCTATCTACCATTGTACCTAGGTATATAGCAATCACCTCAGTCAGTCTCCAAGGGTGTCTATCTTAAGAGTGAACACTGTAATATATATGATCTATTCACACGTTTCAAATTCTACGGAAATAACCAACAATTTTGACTTTCAACGGGACTAAGCTTATGCGTTAAGCTCCTGTTGAGCTCTCATGGGGTGGTCCTCGGTATACAACTGCGAACGACTTTTCATGCATGCTTAGTAAAGTACATGGCTTTGTAATCAGCTTGCTTTTAAAAGCCTGCGATAAACATATAAAATACACGACGACTACCACCTCCCAAAATCCATGATTTATATTGTTATCTTCTTCAACGTTTATAACTGTAAGAATTGATGGAGCAAGTCTCGTCCGTACAGCAGCAGATCATGAAGGCTACCAATGAAGATGGTGTTCAAGGGAAGAAAAGGGGCAGGCTAGCCAAGCGCTCACAAAATGCTGTGGTTGATCAACAAAGAGCTCGAGGTCGGAGAGCACAAGAGGCCTTTCGGCTGCGAAAAGAACAACATGTAAGGTATCAAACCATCAATTCACTCAGACTCACGGCAAATCTATTCACAACAATAGGTCTCTTGAACAACGAACTTCAAGTCTCGAGGAAATTGTTGAGCAGATGAGCAATACATTCATGAACTTCAGTGATAGTCTGCTCAACTCTGGAGTGGCACAAGACCCTACAATTGTACAGGGAATTCAGGGCACGATGCAACGCTTCCTGGAGTTGTCCCAGAGAGCTGTTCCGGATCATGAGAACAGCACAGATTCAGGAAATGCAAATACTAATGGGGAAAGCGATGAAGTGGCTAAGCTACCACCAGTCCAAGGACTCTTGAGCAGGGATTTTGGTGAAAGTCTAGATGACCACTTGGAAGGTGGCCTTGCCAAGACATCACTCAACGCAAGCAATAACGTCGTTCCGTCAACTGTCATCCAACGTTCCCATCCAAGTCCATTACCAGACTATGGGCTATGGAGTGCATCACTTTCAAAACCTGCGAATGATCCCTTGAACATCATATCGTACATCGTTGCCGGTCGGGACTCGTTCGCATCAAGGCTATATTTTGAAACGATCGTCCTTGCTTTTCGATCCGTCCGAGGAGATGCTGGGTTTTCCGGATTTTCCAAGAGCTTCTATGGATATAAGCTGAGGTATGTCCATCCAAGACAAATTCTAGGCGTCGTCGGCGAGGTTGTAGACACTCTATTACGAGGGACAACCCAGGTATTTGACAAGCGGGACGACGGCGGAGAAGAAACCTCACAAGAAAGCGGTATTCGTGATGACGTATTGAAGACTGCGATATTGAGAGATGCCGGGGCGTCCGAAAATGATTATCTCGACACATGGGGCGTCGAAAGATACCTGAAAGATACCTGGATGCTGGCGATAGACTCCAGAACAGTTCGAGTACCACCACAGGGACTGCTCGAATTCCAACAATCCAATAGTTACGATGGGGTGCCAAGTACTGTATTTCCAGGTCGACCGTACAAGGACCCAACTTTGTATGCCCCGACAATCATACCAGGCTTCCCACACAAGGAGCAAGTCATCAACGATGTGCAACCTCTCCTCCAGGAGATTACTCAGGCATCTATGTCTCTAGGTGGTGGTCCGCGGTGGCCCAAAGCCAAGATCGATGCTATTGCCCACTCGTTCCTTTTTGGGGAACAGGCAGCTTTCTAGTCCATAAAGATGCTGTTACCGCATTAGCAAAGCGACCACGGCAAAAGCAAGATACTGGTAAAAGTGAGGAGACGAGCACGCGCGAGAGAGTTATTGTTTATAATTGACTTGTTGCTTGAGACATACTGTATTGTTCGCGAGATGTGGTTGACAAATGGACAGGCCCTTTTCTACTTTCATAGCACGGCGCGAGGAGGACTCCGTCACTATTTCTTATGCTCGGCCAATAACAAAAAGAATTGTTGGAGCTGGTTACAGTTTGAAAGAAGCATTTCGCGTTGAAAGATTCAAGGTAGCAACTCATGCGCTAAATGACATTCTGTGTTACCATGGAGGATTTACGTGTTCCTAAAGTTGTTCGTAAAAATAAACATGGCAATCGGAGTAGGTATACTATAAGCAAAGCAGGTAGGTAAATACAAGAAGAACAAAACAACCAAAAGCCAAATAATCAACAGAAAAAACCAAAAGAAAAACTAATGTACGCTCAATCGCAGGACCCCTATTACTACCCCCCATAGCCTTCTACATAAACAGACGTCATGAGCATCATGAAAACCAAATAATTCATATCGAACACATACATGAAACGTAACGTAATCGTAGTCGTATCTCATCACCAAAACCATTTCCATGTCCATATCCATATCCATATCCATCTTCACTTCAAGTAAAGACTTTCTTTGCAGTAGACCACAAGCTCTTGAGTGGCCCCTTATCCTTGGACTTGACATTGTCCCTGTCCCTGTCCCTGTCCCTGTCCTTGGACGAGTGCCCACGAGGACTTGCGCCATGAGAACGAGAATGAGAATGAGAATGGGAGTGAGAGTGAGAACTCCTACTCTCCCTATCCTGGGCATTTTCCTCGGCTTCGCGTCTCTTTCTCCGTTCATCCCGCCTAATTCTCCTCTCTTCATCATCCTTCTCTCTCTGACGTCTCGAAGCCTCAGCAACTTCATCGCGGGCAACCTGCATCCTTTTGTCCGTGTCTCTCCTCGACCGCCTTGCTTCTCTGTCGGCCTTCTCGCGTTCAGAGCGAGCTCTCTCCTTCCTCTCAGCCTCCCTTTCGGCCTCCCTCTCAGCCTCCCTTCGCTCAGCCTCCTTCTCCTTCTCTCTCTTCTGAGACGAGTGAGAGGAATGGTGGGTGTGAGACCTCTTCTTCTCGTCAAGGAACTTTGGCCTCTCTCCATCCATTGAGAACCTCGGACGGTCGATTATTTTCACCGTGGTAACTTCTTGAGTCCTCTCATGCACGTGTGATTCCGCGGTAGCAATAAATGGCATGCTGTGGACGCTTTCCCCACGTAAGGCCAGCAGTCCTGGTCGCGGCTCTCTTGCTTCGTCCTTGCTGCCACGCGACGTAACTGATCTTGCGGTGCTGGTTCTCCTTGAGGATCTTGTCTTGGGCACGGCTGGGCTGCTGCTATTGGCAGACTCATCAACAACAGCGCTTCCAGCCTCTGCAACACTTCTAGCTTTGGCCGCTTTGTATTCGGCTTTGCGTTTGTCGTGTGCAGCTTGTTCTTCGGGCGTACGCTGCTTTCTGCTGTGGGTTGTACCTGTGCTACCCACACTCATCCCACTATCGTGTCTGCTTGGCTTATGGGACTTTGGAGATGACTGTGAGAACATGCCCTTGACGGAAACATCGCTGTCATGGCGCTTGCGATGGGTTCTTGGGCGATGAGAATCCTCTGCAACATCCTTGGTTGAACCACTATCTTTGCTTGACCGTGTGGAATGCCTGGATGATCGATGCTTTGCGGATGGGCGCTTGTCGGACTTCGAAGATGGAGCACCAGGAGCTGAGGTATCGAGGTCTATGGGCTTCTCTGGGCCCTCAATAAGCTGTTCAGGCTCCTCGATGATGATACTTTCATTTTCGACAACCGCCTCAGTCTCAGCAGGCTCGTGAGCCAATCCCTCGACTATTGCTCCTGCTGCCAGAGTCGCTGCGGCAACTCCGGCTGCGGGTAGAAGATTATCGATGATGGTTGATTCCTTGAGCTCACCATCCTGCGCTGATGGGTCGAGCTCAGTATCGGCAACCTCCTTACTTTCATCCACAACAGTCGGCACATCTAGAGTCTCTTCGGCTAAAGCTTCGCTTGCAGGTTCGAGAGCCTTTTGCGTGTTGGCAGATTCGGAAATGTCCGGAGTCTCTGCTGGTAAGGCCTCTCGTTCTTGATCATCCTCGACTGGCTGGTCTTCCAAGATAGCCGCCGTTTCTTCGACAACTTCGATAGGCGTTTCTGATTGTTCGACAGCGTTAAGTGGCTGCTCTGTGCTGTCTTGCAGAGCGGATTCTTGCGTATCAGCGGGTCCAGCGATTTCCTCAGCTAAAACTTCGCCGGGGTTTTCCGGTGGTGTCTCGGCTTGTAAGGCCTCTCGTTCTTGATCATTCTCAACTGGCTGCTCTGTGCTGTCTTGCAGACCGGATTCTTGCTCATCGCCGGGTTCAGAGACGTCCTTAGGTAAAACTTCGCTTTCGGGTTCTTGAGCTTGACTTTTGGCTTCAGGATCTGCAACCACTTCAACCAACAGTTCCGTTTCCTTGACATCTTCATTTTCTGTATAAGCTGGCGGCGCTTCTTCTGCGTTCTCGCTATCCTGCTCTTCAAGAACGACCGGCTTACTTTCATCCACGACAGCCGGCGGCGAATCTTCCTCCTTTTGAGCTTCTTCCGCAATTGGGTCCTGGGTGGGTACCTCGGGCTCAGGCTCAGGCTCAGCACCTTCCTCTACACTCGGGGGCTCCTCGACGACGGGCTCAGTTGCAGTTTCAGTACTTTCCTCTACACTTAAGGGCTCCTCAATGACGGGCTCCTCGATAACGGGCTCCTCTACAATAGGCTTAGATTCAGTAATTTCTTCTACACTCAGGGGCTCCTCAACGACAGGCTCCTCGACGATGGGCTCAGGTGTAGTTTCAGTACTTTCTTCTATACTCGGGGGCTCCTCGACGACAGGCTCCTCGTCAACAAGCTCCTCGACAACAGGCTCCTCGACGATGGGCTCAGGTGTAGTTTCAGTACTTTCTTCCACACTCGGGGGTTCCTCGACGACAGGCTCCTCGACGACAGGCTCCTCGACAACGGGCTCCTCGACAACGGGATTAAGTATATCTTTAGTGCTTTCTTCTACACTTAGGGGTTCCTCAACGACGGACTCCTTTACAACGGGCTCCTCAACGACGGGCTCAGTTGCATCTTCAGTGCTTTCTTCCACACTCAGGGGCTCCTCCTCTACGACGGCGTCGGGCTTAGTACTCTCCTCCACGCTTGCAGGCTCGGGCTGAGAGTTTTCTTCAACAGTTGGGGGTTCGGATTCAGTTGTTTCCTCTACACTCGGGGGGTCCTCGACGACGGCCTCGGGCTTAGTACTCTCTTCCACAGTCGGTGGCTCAGGCTCAGTGCTGTCTTCTACACTTGGGGGCTCCTCAACTATGGCCTCGGGCTTAGGATCAGGCTCAGTGCTTCCTTCCACAGTCAAGAGCTCCTTAGCTTCTGCGTCGACCACGGGTTCGGGCTTAGTGCTTTCTTCCACCGTCGGGGGATCAGGCTCAGTGCTATCTTCTACACTTGGGGGCTCCTCAACTACGGGCTCGGTGTTTTCTTCTATAGCCGAGGGCTCCTCAACAACTGCATCGATTACGGCCTCGGGCGGAGGTTCAGTGTTTTCTTCTATGGTCGGGGGCTCCTCGACGACGGGTTCAGACTCGGGCTCAGTGCTTTCTTCTGTAGTCGAGGGCTCCTCAACAACTGCATCGATTACGGCCTCGGGCGGAGGCTCAGATTTTTCTTCTATGGTCGGGGGCTCCTCGACGACGGGTTCAGGCTCGGGCTCAGTGCTTTCTTCTGTAGCCGAGGGCTCCTCAACAACTGTATCGACGACGGCCTCGGGCGGAGGCTCAGATTTTACTTCTATAGTCGGGAGCTCCTCGACGACGGGCTCAGGCTCAGTGCTTTCTTGTATAGCCGAAAGCTCCTCAACAACTACGTCGACCGCGGCCTCGGGCTGAGGCTCAGCGTTTTCTTCCATAGTCGGGGACTTCTCAGCTACTACGTCGACCACGGCCTCGGGCGGAGGCTCAGATTTTTCTTCTATGGTCGGGGGCTCCTCGACGACGGGCTCAGGCTCAGTGCTTTCTTCTGTAGCCGAGGGCTCCTCAACTACTGCGTCGAACACGGGCTCGGGCTCCGGCTCAGCGTTTTCTTTTATAGTCGGGGGCTCCTCAACTACTGCGTCGACCACGGGCTCGGGCTCCGGCTCAGCGTTTTCTTCTATAGTCGGGGGCTCCTCAACTACTGCGTCGACCACGGGCTCGGGCTCGGTATCCTTGGTTTTTTCCACGTTCGGGGACTCCTCGACTACGAGCTCGGGGGCAGTGTCATTACTTTCTTCCGTGGCGGGTGCTTCAATCACAGCCTCAGGCTCGGTCTCCTTGGTTTCTTCATCGGCGATCTGCTCTTCGATAGCACGTGTGCTTTCGTCAATGGATGTTTCTTTAGTGTCTTCAGCTGTTGGATCGCTCTCCGGCTTAACGGATTCTGAAACCGCATCCTGTTCATGGATCTCTTCCTTAGCGATGACAACCTCATCCATCTTGTCTGAAGATTCCTCGTTTTTGGGTACATCACTTGATTCTGGTAAGGCATCGGTTTCCTTCGGGGCTTCTTGTTCGTCTGCTACAGGTTCTTCTGGCAATGAGTCTTTGTTTAGGACAGCGTCGGGCGTTGGATCTGATGGAGGCGGCGTGCTTTTTTCCGGCTCAGGCGATGCCACAGTGTTCTTGTTCTTCTTTTCTTTTCCTTTGCCCTTCTTCTTGTTGTTGGATGATTTTGGTAGCTTTTCGTGTTTGGGAGGTGGGGGGGAGACCAGTTCTGAAGCCAGTTCTTCCGGTGCATCGTTCTTGGAGGCGTTCTTGCTTTTCCCTTTCTTTCCACCCTTCTTCTTCTCGGCTTTGCTCTTTTTCACAGCCTTGGGATCAGGCCACTCGTTATCGAAGACCTCAGTCGGTGGCTGCTGCTCTCCATCGCCATTTATTGCTTCATCGTCGAGTGGTTGTTCGCTTGCATCATGTTGCTCGGGGGGGTTATCTTCTCCGCCATCCTCTGGACCATTTTCTGGTATTGATGGTGTATCCATATTATCCTCCAGCCCGCCCTCACCTATCTCGGGTTCTCCATTCTCTGGATGGCTATCCTCTACATCCGGTTTGGGAAGACCCTCTTCATCTCCTTCCATTGTTAGCATACTTCTAAGCGACCACGCATTGAAGAACTTACCACTTCCAGGTTCCTCAAATCCACCAACAGGAGACTTGCATGCTTCCAAAAGCTTCAAGTCTCTTGAATCGCCCAAGAATGTCACGGGTTGTGATAATTGGGTGGTCTGGATAGTTGACCAATCAGATTGGGCAATGTTGACCCGATGAGGGCAGAATGAAATGTTCATGATGGATTGTATGTCTTTACCTCGTCTGCAGCAAGGTCGTTCGGAATGTCTGGGGTAGAGCTCTTATTCTCGTCGCTCATGGTGCGAATGCGTAAGGTGTCTTCGGCTGTATGCGGGTGCCAAGTTTCGAAGGACGAGTTTTGTGTAAAGTACAGACGAAGGGGCGTATGACGGCCTGAAGTATGGAGGGAATTAGATGAGAAGTGATAATTGAATCTGTCAGCAGACCATGGTCTACGAATTGAAATTGTGAAAATAGTTACTTGTGAAAAGAAGAAATATCCATTGGTTTTCACTAACATGAGAATAGAAAAGGGAAAAGGGCTCGATAGCATTCTGCTCGCATCCGCAGGGGTAACCCACGACACACTGACTCGGAATTCTGATGATCAATATCGTGCTCGACAGCCATTGGGCAGCAACGAGGAGTGCCGCCACGTCGCAAACCCGTCGTTGTTAGGATTTGACATGAGGCCGTCGACGATATCGCACTCTGTCGCTTCCGGCCCAAAGTTGGCCCAACGATGCAGGCCAACACGCAAAGGGTTTAAGGCATACATGAAAGAAAGAGACGCACTTCCACTCGGAAGAGCCTTTGAAGTCAGGCATGACCATGGAAATGCAGGGCACTAGATACTACTGGTTCCTGAGCCATGGAGATTGGAGGGAGAGTCCTTGACTACCCGATCCCGCTGTCGTGCATTGGGCTTTAGGGATTGGCGCTGTGCGACGTGGTCGCCATGTACAGTACAGTACACCAGTACAGTATGCCTCGTCCTGGAATCCATGCCATAGCCACTCAAGAAGTGATTGATGGTCTAGAGGGTGCTGCAGTGTGTTGCAGTGAGTTCCCCTTGAGGTTGCATAAGAGGAAGAGATGTTGCGTTGAGAAGTGGGTGTTGCTGGTGTTGGGTTGGGATGTCGAGGTCCTCGGAACTAGCGGGGAGAAGTTGCAAGCGATGAGAGCCTGCGCACCACCTGCACATCACGCACATAATTCTCGCTTAAATTACTTTTACGATACTTCGTACAACACCTTTAGATTTAAGTATAAAACAATTACCTTTAGACATTGGTTCTTACTGTAAAAGTAGGCTAGAGTTAATGCGATTAGGGTCAGGCTTAAAGGGAAACTATGATAATTGTTATTAGAGCACTTGCAGTCGAACTTCGCAAATTCATATGTATATCAAGTACGAATACAAAAGAACCTCTCGTACGCAAGGTACAGTTGTGGATCCGGCCACTTCTCATCGCTCCCAAGAATTTCATCGGCATCGTTGTGTTGGCAGGCTCCACCCGTGGCAGAATCCCCGGGATTGGCCTACGAGCCTACGAAGGGTATATTTTCTAGAACTCTCTTCTGGAAGATTAAACAAGGGCGGAGTGGAGAGGTCTCGGAGGGGTCTCGGTTCACTATATCAGGTGATCACTGTTTGCTATAGGTACCTATTGTAAACACAACTCTCTTTGTGGATACGATGAAAACCAAGAGCCTTAGAACATTACTTGTGCGGTGTACAGAAAGTACAGTAGAGGGGCGGCGGGCACAAGTGGGCAACCGAGGCGACCGAGGCCCTAGCACTTAATAACATGTGCAGTAGTGTTGTACTGAACAAGTCGGTGTGGGTAATGTATCTGGTATTCGAAGAAGGTACAGCAGATCCTAAACGCCGGCGCAGAAGTTGATTCAGGAATCTTGCGCAAGCTAAAAATTCCGAGCCGCCAAAACCCCCCCCAGCGAGATGCAGGTCCCAAGACAGGTGCGCAAAGATGGATCCTCGTAGATCAAAGAACGCAGAGAGAAAGATATCGAAATACTGCAAACAATCACATGGCCATCTCGGCCTGCAGCTTCCGCAGTTCCTCCTCCTCGTCTTCTTCTTCGGTCTGGGCTGGTGCTTTGCCTTTGACTGCCGAGTGCATTAGCAGGGGTAAACAGAGGGATTTGCTTTTGGTGACTTACGGGCTCCATTTGCAGCCGCCGGCAATCTGTGTATCTCATCCGACACAGGAAGAGTACCTGTCTTCAACATCTTGTCATCTAGCTGCTCTTGCTCAAGCTCAGCCAACTCGTCATCCAATTCTGTCTCGTCGATAGCCTCGCCAATAGGAGCACTTGTAATGGCACTGGCGATTTCCTCGCCTAGGGCGTGCTGTTCGCGCAGTTTCTCCCTGTAAGCAGATAGTTAGCGTCATTTTCCTTCCACATGTTCCTCTCCAACAGAACAACGTACATTGTCTCGTCAACCTTGTCAATATTGAGCTTGCCATGGATCTGTTGCATGGCTTCACCAGCACGTTCCATTGCTGCAAGAGTCTCTCTATTAATGTTTGCAGCCTCAATCGAGTAGATTTGTTGTTCAAGGGTGGATATCTGGGCAGTCGTTTGTTCAAGGGTATGTTCATGTTGCTTCTTGCGTCGCAGAGCAGCTCGCGCAGCTATTCGACTTGGTCAGCAGGCTCGTCAAAAGCAAAAGCTTAGCAGAAGGGCTATCTATGTTCTGCAATACCACCAAAGGCAGCCTTATAGAAGCTCAAGGACAAACGTACCATTCTTGTTTGAGCTAACAAACTTCCTTGCTATCGCATCCTGCTCGTCCATCTGATTCTGCAAATGCCGCTCCCTCTTCTGCAACATCTCCAGCTGTGACCGCAAGCCCAGAATGGCATTCTTAGGAGTATCTTTGCGCTTCTGGGCACTCTGCCCCCCAAACCAGCCCCATACACCAGACATCCTGTATTCTATGGCCAGGGACTCGAAGACAGCTGTGGTGGTGTATCGCAGACCCTCAGGGCACTGCGGCAGACGTAGTGCAGGGTTTAGGTGTGAGCACAATCTTGATCAGGGCTGGCAGATGCGCTATCACGATGGTGGGGCGTTTGATGACTAGATCGAGGATAGGCTGTGAGGTGAGGATGATTGTTCGGAGTTGTGTTTGTATATGAAATGCGGTGGTTTGGTTTGGAGATTATTGCTGCGTTGGTAGGTACGTGGACTTTGCTGGACTTTGGTGGTCTTCCGTCGTGGCCTCGAAATAAGTGTTGGAGGTTGATTGTCTTTCAATGACTGAAGCCTTTGGCAGGATGACGACTAGCGCGCGCCGTACCCGTAATGGGTGTAGCTGGGCTCCGAAAGGCGTCACGTGACAGATAGCCTCTGGCCGAGGCGTTCTTCACCCTTCCAATCTCTTCATCCTAACATTCTCATCGACAAAACCAACAACATCAACAATATCAACAAGAAAAACAGCGTAACTGCTATTGCATCCAATATTCTGATAGAGATGGAGGATAAATTTTATTATGGTCCTCCTCCGTCGATACTGACTTTTCTCTCTGATCTTCCTAATTTTGTACCTGGAGATAAGGTCCGCTTTCTGGGCTGGTGAGTTTCTTCCTTTATGGTCCGACGTTTCGGTAAGAGGGTTTGTCCAGGCAGTCTTTGGTCATCACATCATTCTCTTAGCACCAGGTATCGTCTCATAAATGGTTGCATATTCATACCGCCAGCTCCTGCGGGTTGATTCATTCTTTTACTTGTTTGCCACTTTCCGAGTTAGCTCAATCCAATCTTACCTAGCTGGCCTACACTTTATCCAGTTAAGAAGCGACCCGACTCTAATTCTCGTGCAGCGTTACCAAATATTCAAAGAGGGCTGCGCCGGCTACTCTGACTTTGGTACATGATCACCCTCAGGGAAATGGCACAGAGGCTTTGGTGGACGTGGACCTCTTACTGAATACCTTGAAATCAAACGACACCCAAGTTGGAGAATGGGTTCACGTTATAGGCTATGTCACGTCAAAACAGCAATCTTCGAAATCTTCCGGGACGACTATAGCTCAGATACTTGTTCAAGCAATTGTTTTGTGGTCAGCTTGCCCTCTAAAAATAGACAGATATGAGAAGTGTCTAGACGAACGTAACACTTACGATCGAGGATAATCCACACAGACACAGCTATTTCACATGGAAGATAAACTTGACTCCAATACCATCTACATTGTTGTCAATTCACTCTTGGTCGTCAAACCTGAAGCTGGCTATGCAAGCAAGGTCCCAGCCCGCTTCCTGGTGGTAACCTTTGCGACGACCACACGCTCGTGGCTGGCAACTTTCTAGAGAAATACACAAATCATGAAACGCCATATGTTCTCATGCTTGAAGCTTTGTTGCTCTTGATTGTTGTTGAGACGATGCTCCAGAGTTGGACGTACACCACGTCAAGATGGACGAAGACAAATCAGAGCTCATCGGAAAAGCGTCTAGATCAACGACAAGGCAATTAGTTATGATCGGGATATCAAACGCTTGAATTGCATGCTAACCACCTACTTTAACGCCAGACGCAAAATTAAAGAGCTAATAAAATGCCATCGTCACGCTTATGCCACCTAGACGTTGTTCCAACTCTCCCATCTTCGACGAGTTGGGAAGAGTCTTGTCTCATGTATGGCCATTCTCCGCAAGAGCACATATGGCTAGGAAGCTAGTACACACCCGCATCTCGAAGGCCGATAGTTAAATCATCGTCGAGAGCCTTCTCCATACCGGCCATCTTCACCCGACCGTATCCGCGTTCCGTCAGTTCTTTCACCCGAGCGTCGCCCATTCCTGGGTTCAGAATGAGAAGACGGGGAGCCTCGAGAAACTACTATGGGCTGATGTAGTGGACGTTTGAGCTGCTTGTCGGATTCTTTCTTGGATCGTGCGGCAGCTTGCTTTTCCCATACCTCTTTGGACTTTCGGCAGATGTCGTCTATTTGCTCCTGGATTGGAAGTCAACCGAGGTGTTGTGCCAAGACAATGTTCTCAATAGATTGTTGCTCACGTCCGTCAAGCACTCGCCAGGAGTTGAGATGAGAAAACCATCCTCGCCCTGCGGCACGTCAGTTCAAATATAGCAAACACGCCCTTTCAGAAAGTGAGCATACTTCTCTTGTATATGGTCGAACAGTTGCCTCCGGACCGAGATAGTATTGTATTTCTTGTGTGATCACCTGGATTAAGCAATGGTCTCAGCACAATCTAGGAACCTTTCCTGTGCGCACCCAATGGACTTCATGGAGCAAAAGAGAGTATGCAGGGATCTTGAAAGCAAACGAACCTTCTTGTTTATGTCCAGATTGGGGATCCAGTAGCGGTTCTTCTCCTGGGACGACATTCGCACAAAGTATGGATCTTACACAACTCGAGAACAAGCATAAGAATCCGCAGTCAATATTGAATCTGGTGGTGATAGCTTTATGATTACGGTACAGAGAGGCTCTGTCTGGATTGATGCCCGATATGAAGGGGAGGCTTATATGTTCCATTCTGAGCGAAACGCACAGCTATTTGCCACGCCCAAAAAGTCAGCTGAACTGCCCGAATCCATAGGATGATTGCTAGTTTTCACGAGCAGTCTTACAAACGCCCACGTATTCTCCTGTGCATTCTAGGTGCATACCTTTTCGTTGCGGCGTAAAAGTGCATGAGATTTGAATCCTTGGACTGGAGCGGTTCTCGACCGCCTCGTCGAGGCGGACGCGAAGCGCCAAAATGATTGGTGGACAAGCTTCATTAATTTTCTTCACCGCATCTTGAGGAAAGACAATTGGCCAACAGATGGGCATACAGATGCTGTATAAGCAGTGCTCTTATGTTATACCTTCTGTTGAAGAAAGTATGGTGAACAAGAGATGAATTGTTGGGTACAGCTTGGACCAGAACGGTGGGACATTCGATCATGCGGCATCAACTTATCTACGATATCATACTCGGCGACTGATGGGACGGAAGGAGGGCTCTAGAAGCAAATTCACGGAAAGCCGCGGCCTAGAAAGATTCGTGTTGTAACGTTCTGAATTCCCTGGGTATCAAACGATCGCGCGGTACATCGGTGTTGCAGCCCCAGATCTACGATCTTCATCAGCTGTAAGTCAGTGCTAGAGCTGTCATAAATTAACTCAAACTCTATCAATGTTAGGATCCATCAAACAACAACCTTGATGAATTACAGTACACGCTGGGAAAAAATGGCGTCTATAAGATCGTCGCTCAGCTCCTCTTCTGCATCCGTTTATGGTCCATTGCACGCTCTGACGCCAGGGTGACCTGGAGACAAGGAACTTCAGGACACACTTCAAATCCTTATCACTAATGTACTATCCTTCGGAACTCAGAATCATTTGAACGCTACGCCTTATTGCTACTGGTTTTGAACCTTGAGAAGTTCTGTTGCAAACCGGGTTACGACCCCTTCCCGCAAGATCAATCTCATCACGTCACTTGGCAACGTACCCTTTTCCCCAAATACCGTCGATCGATTATTGGAACTGTTATTTGAAAGCTCATCGAGAGTGATGTGTACCCTCGTTGAAGCCTGACGAACAGGCCAAACATATTTAAAGAGCTCCCCCATAGTGTGCGCTTGAAATGGAATTTACGGCAGACTATCATCACACGGGTCATGACTTTGTCACTCCATGGAGAAAAGACATTACCTCAAGACATGATGTGAAGAGCATGCTTTTGTATGCCTTGTAAAAGTGATCTGCGGCAAAACTCTTCGGGATTGCCTTTGCACCGATTACCATCAGAGATATTCTGATAACGGTCTGGTTGCCAGCCTGACAAAGGCATCGTTTTATCAACGGTGATAGAGCATGCCCGTGGTGGTCCTCACCAATAGATTTATGATTTGCGTCTTCTCATCTGACGAGGATGCCGCCCGTAAAGCTGACCTTCCGCCTGTCACACTTGGATTGAGTATTCTGTGAGGCTAGAAGTCATCACACATCCGAAATTTATTCTCCCAAAACTTCGAATACAGACGCATTCTCAGAAAGCCTCACATCTCCTCGGGCGTTTGGAGGTGATATCAACAAATTTCTACTCCAGAAATGCCATTAATGGGCATCTCCCACGGGATAATGAAAACGAAAACGAACAGGTCCGTTGACCAGTGACCATTCGCTACTGGCTTGAATTGATGCTGTGCTCGTCCAATTTTATAGCTCTTTGCCGATTGCCGTGGGTTTCGTTTGGTGCGTACTTCAACAAAGCCTTAGGCTAAGGCCACGTGCGTTTGGTTGCACAGTTCAAGACGTAAAGCCACATTCGCCTCGTCCCATCTGTACTGTACTAATCGAAAGGTCTAATTTGTATTATTTGTCTATGTGTTTGGTTTAAAAGTACAATATAAAAGGAATACTTGATTAGGTATACAATTGTTGTGTATTGTAAGATGTTGGTGACAGAACTAGCACACAGCCGCAGCACAGGTAGTCTTGTCAAAATGTCAAGAATTTCGACTAGAGGTACTTTTAAATGACAGTACCTTTTTTACGGGTGAGGTATAGGCCTATTCAAAACGCAAAGCTGTCAGATTTAGACGTTTTCGCCTAGATTTCCTAAATATTGATTTATCAGCCATTCAACACCGTTAATACATCACAATGATTGTCGCAAAAGTTTCACACTAATCCCGAACCATTTTTAGATAACAACTGTTAAATTGCTTCTACAACGTGTCATGCTTTGTAGTCTATCACATACTCAGAATTTAAGGCCTAGTCACAATTCAATTTCATGTCACATCGTGAATAGCTTTACATACTCATCTTCATCAGAATAACTTGCTAAAATTAAATGGTACCTTGCACTACTGTAGCATAATACCACTACGAAACCGATCTTTGCTTTTCTTTCCTTTAAAGTATCCCACATCGCCGCTGAGAATTTAAGCGACGACTCGCTGAGTATAACCATCGCACGAGATACCTAAGTCACAACTGTTATTACCACGAAGACGCTGTTAGTAACATCTCTACACCCATCTTATTAAATTAATTAGTGATTTCCTCTTGCTAACACTCAATTGTTGTGTACCTAAGTGCCTTCTAGCCCGCAATCTTCATATAAACATAAACTCAGCTCGCCAAAAAAAAGAAATTACAAAGCGCCAAGCGAATTGATTCTTGTTGTAAGGTAAAAGACAAATACAACATCAATCTTTCCACCGTCATCACTGCAACAACAACAACAACAACAAAAATAGCTAGCTTCCCGCTCCATATAGAATCGAGAATCAAAAGAGAGAGTATGGTGGACTGCTGTATCCTGAGCTATTTATTTCATTCAGGTGTATTCGTCCCGTTCGATGGCTACCTTAGAGAGAGAGATACATGCCGCAATCTATAAATTCCCGCAAAAGAGT
Organism: Pezicula carpinea; assembly: GCA_026119845.1. Lineage (NCBI taxonomy): Eukaryota > Fungi > Ascomycota > Leotiomycetes > Helotiales > Dermateaceae > Pezicula > Pezicula carpinea. Next base: position 495,579 of record JALRMK010000020.1, read on the forward strand.
GATTCTTATTTTACTGGTTCCACCACCCAGCACCATTTGATGGGTCGAAGGTGGGTTTTGTAAGGGGCTCATTGAACGAGTCTAAAGGGTGTTGGTAGCAGGGAGGACGAAATCATGAAACGGAAGAGTTTATTCCTCGAGTTCGGTTGTACAATACTCGTTGCTGGAGATGTTGGTAGAGTGACTGAAATCTATTGATAACTCAGATGAGACTCGTCTTTGGCTAGCTAGGTTGTGTCTGCCATTGATTGTCTACTACGGGGTGTTACTGTACTTCACAGAGACCCTTAACTCTGAGAGCACGATTGACAAGCTGAACGATCCTGGATAATGGATGATTTCATGATCCCTTCTAGCCCGCTAGTCTTGTTTCACAAACTGAAGATTTCCACCTCTAAGTAGATTAGGCGTATAAATGCAGGGTAAGTACATAGAATAGAAAACGTCGGCCACATTCAACGGGCACATTGTCTAAACTGCTTAAATAGCCCAACATCAAGATGCTTTATATAAATGTATGTCTATGTTCCATTCACGTATGTGTCTCAGCGATGATAGTTCATCCGCCAGCCTACTCCATATAGTATGCCCAACCAGGCTTTAGCAACCCCCCTTTCAACGCCATCGCTATGCAAGCAGAAGAAAAAATCATACGAAATACAGGGTTCACTGAGACCCAGCGAGCAATAATTCAACCATGCCCTTGACCTGCACAGCTTGTTGCGACCTCTCAACCTCTGTCTTCACCCTTCTGTGCAACATCTTGATGTTATTCATTAGTGATTCGGATCCATCGACGTGCTCGGAGTATAGATCTAGAAGTAAGAGTGCCACATCGCAGGTGGTGCTGACATATCGGGGATCCGAGATGTGCTTAATGACCCATTTGATGATCGGTTGAACCTCATCCTCGTTTCGACCTTGGAGAGCCGCACGCATGGCGCTTCGATGCCGCAAGTTGGTGAGAACACCGAGGACAGTAATTGACGGGAGTTTTTTCTCCAATACGCGATCTAAAGCCAGTGCGTATTGTCCTTGCCGAAGATCTCGCTCCCACGGACTCTCCTTTTTCTTGCGGCGCTCGTTGCCTTCAATTATAACGTCCGCACCTTCGCCTACGAAATCCATGCCTCGTAGCTTCTTCTCCACTCCCCTAGTTCGTTTCTTGTTCTTTCTGTCGTAATCGTCCAATTTACCCGCTACAAGTGCCTCCATTTCCTTGGCCCTTTCCCGCTCCTTGACCTTCTGCTGTCCGGAAAGCCGTGTCCGAATTGATAGAATTCCGGATTGCATTCCCACGATCAAATGCTTGTCTTCGCGGTTTGCCCCTGAGTTTACAACATTGACTGAGAGGACTGGTGACGGGTACTTGGAGCCTGCAACGACATTCCAGCCCGATGTCTCAAAAACCTTTACATGCCCGTCAAGAGCTCCGCTTACAAGTCGCTTGCCATTTGATGCTAAGCACAACGAGGTGACCGTCTTTTGGTGGCTCTTAATGAGGTGCAGTGGCTTGCCAGCAACCAAGTCAAGAACAGAGATCTGATTATCCGCTGACGCCAAAATAGTGGTGCCTGATGGCATAGGTAAAACGGTCTCCACTGGCGCAGCATGCTTGAAAGTCATAACTGCTTTACTTGGCGCTCTCGGATCCCAGAGCCTAACAGTTTCGTCGTAACTACCCGTCACAATCAAATTCGACATTGATCCCGGCATGAAGCTACCACTTCTAACATAATCCGCATGTCCAACAAAAGTCGTAGTGCTCGTCTCACTCGGTAGATCCCAAAGACGGACTGTGCGATCGTCACTTGCGCTCATGAGCGTTGTCAACTCGGTAGGTGAGAACTTTGTGGTCCAAACAGGCTGCTTATGTTCCGACCAGGTCTTCAAGATAGCCCTCGAATTGACATCGAAGACCTGTATCTTCCCCGTCTTATCACCAGCAACCATAACTCGTCCATCTCGCCGGATCTCTCCACTATACGCAATGTCTGAAAATCGAGTAATGGTCTTCACCAGTTTGCGCGTTCGGATCGAGAAGATCTGCACCCGGGTGCCCGTGGTGACAGTAAAGTAGTCATTGTTCGATGGAATTGAGGCGTTACTCGGCGGAGGGGGAAAGGAAATATGCGTTACTGGATAGTTTGTTGGTGAAGGAATCGTTTGTTGCGATCTGAATGTTTTCCAGTACCGCTGCTCTGGAGTAATTGGCGAAGGGCCCTCTGGCAGTATCATGTGCACAGAAGACTGGATTGGTTCTGCCATTGTGTTTGGATGTATTGCGACAGACCTTTGAGCCTTCGGGGTTGATGAGAAGCAGGCAGAGAGAGCTTCAAATAAAAAAGTTCGCCGAAGATTCTCGCAAGGCTATTTTACACGATACTCGGCAAATCCTTCCAGATAGTGACTATCAGCACGTGATACATATTTTTATACTAGGTCTAGTGGGTAGGTATGTATGTATGATACTATCTAGAGTGCCAAGAAAGGCCTCTCTTTGTAAAACCTGAATTCTACAGCGAAATACTTGCAGGAAATTCAGTAACTCTTTAGGTGAACTCCTGCCATTGTCCCGGTGGTCGTTCGGCGCCGGCTGAGCTCACATCCCTCACCATGGGTTTCATTCCTGGTATTTCTTAATTCCCTTTCAAGCAGACACCAGGTACCTGTAACTTCGACTACTAAGTAGTTCGACCTCACTTCTAACCTGCCAGTACTTTTCAGCTGTGACGATAAAATGGTACGCTCGAATAGAGAGGCTGTGTTCTTGTCCATAGTATTGTACAATCGTAAACACGTACGATTAAGTAGATCTATATCATATACCTATGTACTTTAGCATCTAACCTTGTACGGTTGTAACCCTTCCTAAGTCCACCGCTTAATAACGCCATACTTGCCACTCCTCTCTACCAAAACATCCACTTTCCTTTCCAACATCCACTCCAAATTCATCGCATCCTCATATTTGTCGCTCTCTCTCCATTCCATGTCCCTATCATATGCATTTTGAAGGACGTCCTTGAAATCTTGCGCGGGTTGCCATGCTTGCCAGACCGCGCAGTCTCTATCCATCTGGCGCTGCACAACGTAGGTCTTTTCTAGCTTGCTAAAGTCAGACCAGGCCGAAGCGCCTTCTCCTATGGGCTGAGGCTCAGCGGTATGAATGGTGGAGAGTGTGGACGCCATGATACTGCCCAAAGATGGAGCCTGTGCCACACGTGGATAGAGCGTGCAATGTGTGGCTCCGCGCTGAAACTGTGGTGGACCTGAGGGAATGAATGCGCCCGAAGGCAGTGAGGATGTGCTGACGAACTCGAGAGAAGGGTCTTCCATAGGATGGGTGGCGAAGGAATCAATACCAGTTATGAAGAGGCCAACAGTACGGTTGAACATTTTGGCGATGTTGTTTGGATTAGGGATGTGGCCAAAGTGATTGAGGTTAACGCTGGAAGACGACACTCCTGTGGTCTCAGAAGAAGGGTTGGTGCTTTCGTCAGTGGTTGCGGGCTGAATCAATGACTCGGCCAGCTTTTCTGAGTCCACAACGGGTGAGCTGTCGCTGGCTGGATCTGCTGTCTCCGCAAATGCTTCAAGCAGGCGCTGATAATCTTCATTGCCCTCCGCAACCAATTCAGGTTGCGTAAGCTTCCGTTTTGATCGGAGCCGCCTTGTCAGACCTCGGCTGGGAACCATATCAAGACCCACGCCTACCTTCACGCTATTATAGACCAGGGTCCTCATCCTAGCGTCAGTAGCAGCGTTTAAGCAGGCATATCTCCATACAGCTCTGGCAACATTATACATGCGGAGACGCCAGGCCATTTCAAACAAAGCGTGATAAGACATCTGGTCCATTGGCAACCCGAACTGTGCATCCTCAGGCCAGTTCTTGATAACCTCCACGGCACCTTTCAAGTTTTTCATATGCTTGGAGTGATATAGTATCGTGTTGAGTGAATAATTATCGGGCTCAATAAAGCGTGCTTTCATTTCCATGATAAAGGCCCAGCAGCGGGATATTAGCCATCGACTTCCCAGGGCGTTAATTATACGATTTCCGGTCGCAACGGTAAGCCAGTCCGGTCCCCAGCGGGAGTCCATTTGTGCCATGAAGGCTTCTTCAGTTTGGTTGTTCTGCAGAGATATTTCGATTTCATCCCTAATAAGGCACTCACAAGCATCCTTTAACGAAGATTTGTGGTTAAGAAGCTGCTTTTTTTCCATTACTGAGACGATATATGATTTAATCCGGATGTCCGTAAATGCTCGCATGAACGCCACGAATGTGCCAGCATTTGGAGTATGGTTCCGCTGCAACATGAGGTTAAGAATAAGCTGAAAGTTCGAGAGGTCATTATTTTTGGCAGCTCCACGTAGCAGGATATTGAACGTCTCTGTGTCCATTTGGAATTTGGAAATCTCCATGCTGACGAAGAGGCATCTAGCATCAGTTATCCGGTTTGTCTTAACAAAATATTGCATCGCCGCATTGCAGGCTTTTCGCGATATTGCTTGTCTGCATTCGGGATCAGTGAAAATGCTGGACAAGATTTCGACAATTGTGTCTATATGACCTTTCCTGTAATCATACATCAGACGGTGAAGATGATTTGGCATTTCCGCCGAGGTCAGGTATTGAACATAGTCGTTGAAGGAATCTTGCGTCCAAATTTCTGGCCGTGGAACATCTGCTGCATTCGTTGTCATAATAAGCTTGCCTCGACGCTCGACCATAGTCCTTCGGATTCTTGAGCTTCCACTCGTCCCCGATGCATCGATTGAGGGCTCAGCAGCTGCTACTAATGGGGTAGAGCCGCTTGCAACTTGCGCTTCGGAAAGACGAGGCGGAATGTCGAAGTTGTTGGTCGTTGATTCAATTAATACCGTTGGGTCAACTTGTAATATGTCTCCAACAGTCTTGATCATCCCATTGATAGGTCCCGATAGCACAAACCGTCGGTCTGAATGTCCCTGTTCCTGTGCCTGAAATGCGACAGAACAGCCATGGCGGTAAACAATGGTCCATATGTTGTTGTCCACCCCAAAGATGAGTTCCTTGGCTGCACTGTCCGGCACCAGTATGCGAACTGCTCTGTCCAGCCACTTTCCCGAATCCGGTGTATGTTCTGCCAGTGTCGCGAGAATGACACGCCAATCCGGCAATTCCGCGCCTCTTTCAATTCGGCGTGCTTCCTGGTATGCCTTCCTCCTCCTGCGGTCATAGATAGCAATTGCCTCTGCAGTCTGCCGAACCGAAAGTAGCTTTCGTAGTAGCTTCGGCCGTGTAAATCTTACAAGGCCAGGCTTCGCAGTAGGAGATGCTTTCCCCTCTGACGATAGCCCTTCTTTCTTAGGCCCTTTCCTGAACCGTATGAGGACAGGTTTGGAGTTTGCCGTGGGTACGTGCTCATTGGTACCATTTTGGCAGGGCTGATGGAGCGCAATGCTGCCCCTCCGCTGCGGTGGACTCGAAGCTGAAGTAGAAGATTTCCGAGTCCATAGAGGGTAGAGGAACAGTAAGGGTTCCCTAGGAGCAGAGGAGGCCAGGCATGCGGAAGCGACCGCGACTGCGGCCTTGCTTCGATTTGAGATTCGACTTCCCAGGGACATTCGCTATATTATTTTCATTGTATGTGGTGACTGACGTTCCCTCTTTCCATTTCTCCTATGTTTGTCCAGCACCTGCAGCTTCGAAAATATGTCGGATCACGGAGAAACCATTTTCGCTGAATCACATGATATAAATGCCAAATTCACGTCCAAACTTTGTTGCGTATCTTCAAAATCGCCCTTTTTGGCGGCAACATGGTTCGTTGCACATCGCTGTCGGCCGCCTGGAGATTCATTTGTCCAATAGAAGCAGTCTTCAAGGCCGTGATTGGATGAGGACGGGGAGTAGCCCCAAGTGAGGCCCCACCCTGCATCTTCAAGCACGCAAGCAAGCAGGTCACATGTGCGTCACCACATTTCAAGCATACCTTACAGGCACTACTTAGGAATCACAACTCCTCTTCATTCTTACATACTACAAGTATCTACTTCTCTCGTCCTTTACCGATTCCACGATATCGCGGATACGTACTCGAGTAGAGCCAAGATGACAACATCAGCACCAGGAGAGACCTGCTGTCCGGCGTTCCCTCCAAGTCAGAAACCCCACATCTCTTACGGGCTCCCCTTCCCCACCGCAGCAGCGCACCACATCACCAACACTTTCAAGGCCTCGAGAGTCTACATAATAGTCTCGAACTCCATCAGCAAGACGGAGGACTTCACAGCTTTGCAGACAGCTTTGAGTGAAAAGATCGTAGGAGTTAGGCGAGGCATTAAGCCCCACACGCCGTGGGACGATGTTCTGGAGATTGTACAGGATGTCCGGGAGAAGGCGGCGGATATCATCGTGACGCTTGGGGCTGGGTCCCTTACTGATGGGGCCAAGCTGGTCTCTTTCGTACGTCCCTCATTCATTAAGTGAAATTATGGTTATCTACCTACTGATGTACACAACCAGGCCCTCGCGAATGATGTATCTTCTACCGAGGGTCTCGAGAGGCTCTCCCTTGCCGCCAAGTCCAAAGACAAAATTCCCTGCAAAATTCCCATCATCAACATTCCTACCTCACTGAGTGGCGGAGAATATCAGCCACTTGCAGGCGCAACTGACAGGAGACATGATCACAAAGCTGCTTTCTTGCACCCAAGTATGGGAGCCTCAATCGTCATCCTGGATCCGGCACTTAGTATCACAACACCTGCTCAGATTTGGCTCTCTACTGGTATTCGCGCAGTAGATCACTGTGTGGAAGGACTCTGTTCATTAGATCCTCACACTAGTCCCGAGAGCGACAAGGGCTTCGTAGCGGGTTTAAAATTGCTGGTTCCAAATCTCCTTATAACGAAGACTAACTGGGACGCTGAAGAGCCACGGCTGAAACAGATGTTGGGTGTCGTTGAGAGCATGAAAGGCTTGAACATGAAGGTCCCAATGGGTGGAAGTCATGGAATTGGGCATCAGCTCGGTCCACTTGGCGTGGGACACGGAGAGACGAGCTGTGTCATGTTGCCAGCAATTCTCAAGTACAATTACAAACACGGCGACGAGAAGATTAAAATGAAGCAGCAGAAAGTACTCGATGTGCTGTGGGACGAGGAGTCGGTGGTAGAAGTGTTGAAGAAGATGGGTTTGAAGAGAGAGACTGCTGATGCGGGTGACGTTCTTGATGCTGTCATAAGCGAGTTGGGGATGCCAAGGACCTTAAAGGACGTAGGTATTGGAAGGGAAAAGTTGGATGCGCTAGCGATAAATTGCTTGAAGGATGCTTGGTTGCCGACAAATCCGGTGCCGTTGATAGAGAAAGAGCAGGTCCTTGAGGTATTGGAGATGGTTGTGGGTGATGATGGAAAGAGTAGCTTGTAAAGTTAACATTAAATACTTATAACGGCAAGTACCTGAAATAACCCCCTTATATAATTTAAATAATATGCTATCCCTTACAAAGTCTAACTAGGGGTTATTATATGTAGTAAGGTAGTATTAGCTACTAGAGCCTCGTCTATTGAGGTTCTATATAAATTTATATAGGGAGCTAATAGTTAAAGCTACCCTCCTAGGCCTGGGCTCTCTATAAAAAGGCCTTATCTTTGATAATTCTCTTATAATAGGTATCTAATTCACGGTTATATAGGTTAATGTGAAACCTAGAATAATTAGCTTGTAGTTACCCCTATTATTAGTAGTACCTATAAGAAGTATATCTTTAAATTTAAACCAAGCCTTGCTCTTTCCCTTCTCTTTACTATATTAATTACTATACAAAATATTTAAATGTAGAGTAGTAACATATAGGGCAATTGCTTGTATTAAGAAACTGTTATCTATTACAGAGTATACTTGAGGGGGCTATTGATAGTAGCTAAGCGAGCCGTAGCGAGCCGTAGCGAGGTGAACAGGCTGAACAGAGCTATATAAATACTGCTGTACAGTGTTATATAACTATTCCCGTATTTCTATTTAACAGAAAATTATAGTGTTATATCAGTAAAAGGAAAATAAAGAAGAAGAAGAAGAAGAGTAGGTCGTGTTATACTATACTTTTATACTACCTATTACACTTTGTACCATTATACTACTAAGCTCTTACTTAAGGGTATTAGCTCCCGATATTAGCTCTCTATAGTTAGACTTTGTAGGGCATAGTACATTACTTAAATTATATAAGGGGGTTATCTTAGGTATTTACTATACTTATAAAGCCCTATATCTCTTATCCTTCCTACAAAGTAACTTACTACGTATCTATAACCCTTTTCACTCTATGCTTAATGTACTAATCCGTCTCTAACAACAACAATGCTAGCGCGTTATCCTTCTCCCACATAGAAACTTTACTCTGTCGTGTTTAAAAGATACTTACTAGGAGGAAGAGTAGTAAGAATATTACTATTGCGATTAGAACGGCTAATTATTACCCTCACACCTTTACAATGATGACAATTTAGAAGACTCTCCCAATTTAGTATTGGATAGGAAGGACAGTAGAATTGTGCCTTGGCTAAGTGCTCTAGCTATAGTAGTTGTGAACAGGGCTACAATAATCCTATTTGAGATAATATATAAGGAATAGCACTAAGTACCTCTATGAAGACCATGGACATAAAGAACGCAAGTAGTTCATAGACCTACCAGTCTGACTCTTATTGCTTTTAGGGTGGTGACGAATAATTCGAAAATCTCGAACCGGTAACATTATAGTGGAAAATGAGTACCAATAAAATGGCTGACAAGACACACAAAGGAATTGTAATCAGAGCGCGCAGAATCGCTATCCTCAGTGCCCCTTTCTTCTCCACATGTCGGGGAGAAGGTCCAGCATCCGCAGGCGAGAGACTGAACTTGGTCTTGAGTTGTTCGGAGTTGCTCACTAGAGCTTTCGTGTCAGTAATCTTGATTGTAGCCGCGAGTAGAGATCTTTATAAACCTAGCCTTGAGGTGACAGAGTCAGAATCTCTCACACTCCGGTTACTACCAACGTCTTGTAAACCACGAGCAGAGTGTTCCTCCTGATTGGAAGAGACTGATAGCATCTTATAAGCCGCTGGATGGATGTGATATTGTCGCCATTCTTATGTGGCAAGGTAAGAGTGCTTCTAAAGTTGCATGTACGATGTATGCATCATTTCGGTGGGCGAAAGGTAAAGTGGATGTGATTGATCACTTGCTGTGCCACTTTCCCCACGCGGTGCAAGCTGTTGTATGAGAGTACTTTACTTCACTGGAGAAGAACAGTCAGATGTTGTCGAATAATGGTAGGTGGACATTATTTGGAGAACTGGCTCCAGAAGAAAGTGTTCTTTACGAAGTATACGGTACCATAGTGGTGCAGGTTCCTTTCTGAGGTTTCTTCGCGGAATCGAAGTCCAGGGCGTCCTTTAATTTTGACATTCCCTCTATCTCCTTTATTGCACACTGCTTCCTTTTCTCGCAGAATAGTGTGACTGAGCTCTACGCACCTGTGAAATTAAAAGCCAATAAATATGTATTATTACACTGACTGCATTCCATGAGGTTGACCATGGTGGATATCTATCAGACACTTTTTCCCTGTATATCTATCTGCAACGCCCCACTGTTGAAAGATGCGCCTACCTGTTGAATGTGTTCCCATGCGTTCCATTCCCATGCCTACAAATGCTGTTGAACATTTTGAAAGAGTACAATGAAAAGGTTGAAAGATCATCATAACTAGAAGAGACCGTCAATCTCACCAGTCTCGGTATCGACATCAACATTTAAATATCCTGGAGCAGTAGGTAGACCTGGGATGGTCTGAATGTCGGCTGCTAATGCATAGCTGAAAGTTGTTAGAGAAGACTGAATCAGGAGGTTTGAATGACTTACAGATATCCAGCGCCGGCAGCGAGTCTGACGTCCCGAATAGGAACAGTAAAGCCGGTGGGAGCACCCTTGAGATCTGGGTCGTGCGACAGGGAGTATTGAGTCTTAGCAATACATATTGGCAGGTTGCCAAAGCCTTGCTTGGTGTAGGTATCCACTTTCTTCTGTGCAAGTTCACTGAGTTCAATCTTGTCGGCTCCGTACATCTTCTTTGCAATGGCCTCGAACCGTTCCTGTACACCACCGTCTGTGCTGTACAGGAGCTTGAAGTCCTTATCCTTTTCACTGGCAGCAATGACACCTTTGGCCAAGTCAACAGCACCTTTGCCTCCCTCAGCCCAGTGGTTAGCAGGAATTGCGTCTTCAGCTCCGGCAGCAATAGCTTCCTCTCGGATAACTTGGATCTCTGCCTCAGTGTCGGTCTCGAACTTGTTGATAGCAACAACTACTGGCACACCATATTGCTTGGCGTTTGAAATATGCTTCTTAAGATTGACGCAACCCTTTCGGAGGATCTCAACATTCTCTTCCCTGTAGACCTTGTCCAAGGCAGCACCTGGAGCAATTGGTGGGCCACCACCATGCACCTTTAATGCTCTAACAGTCGCCACAATGACAACAACATCTGGTACAAGACCAGAAGAACGGCACTTGATGTTGAAGAATCGCTCTCCTCCCATAGTGAAATCGAAACCAGCTTCGGTCACAACGAAACCGGTCTTCTCATTGTGGTTCTCATCTGCTTCCGTACCGGCGAGCTTCAGGGCAAGCTTGTCTGCAAGGACAGAGCTCGCACCGATACTGATATTGGCGAAAGGTCCAGCATGAACAAACACCGGCGTTCCCTCTAGAGTCTGCATAAGGTTAGGCTTTATAGCATCCTTCATCAAGGCAGTAAGAGCACCACCAGCACCAATATCATCGCAGGTGACTGGGTCACCGCTCCTTGAGGTGCCGATGACCATTCTGCCTAAGCGTTCTCTCATGTCATTGAGATCATTGCTAAGAGCAAGAATGGCCATACACTCGCTTGCGACAGAGATATCAAACCCTGTTTCGCGAGTCTGGCCCTTCTCGGTTCCAGCGGTACCAACAGTAATACCTCTCAGATGACGATCGTTGACATCAAGTACGCGTCTCCATGTAATGGTTTCTGGGTCAATGTCTAATCTCGCAAAACGGTGGATCTCGTCTTCCGTAAGCTCATTTGGGTCAGTCTTAGTGATACCGAGCTTCTTGAGACGACGGAACATAATCGGCTGGAACTCACGCTTGCCTTTCTTAGAAGGAACAAGACGTTTGTAGAGTGGGCCATCCTTTTGTGTATTCTCATGGAACATTCTCGTCTCAATTGCAGCAGCGAGAAGATTATTCGCAGCAGTGATGGCATGGATATCACCAGTTAAATGGAGGTTGAATTCATCCATAGGAATGACTTGACTATAACCACCTCCAGCGGCACCTCCCTTGATTCCGAAAGTAGGTCCTTGACTGGGCTGACGGACGTTGGCAAAAGCGATACGGTTTAGATGAGCTGCAATAGCCTGTGTAAGGCCCATTGTGGTGGTAGACTTCCCTTCACCAAGAGGAGTAGGCGTAATGCCAGTGACAACGATGTAGCGTCCATTGCGACGGTGTTCGAGACGCTTGAGAAGGCTAAGGTCCACTTTGGACTTGTATGCACCATAAGGCTCAAGTTCGTGTCCGTAAACACCAATCTCTTTGGCAACCCGGGTGATTTGTTTTGGGTGTTGGGCTCTTGAGATAGCGATATCTGAGGGCACTGGATCCTCGATCTTAATGGGAAGAGGCTTGATGGATCTAGCCTTCTGACGCTCGAAATAGGTCGTCGCAGAATCAACAACGTTTTGTAAGAGCATAGCAATTGTCATGGGTCCAACTCCACCCGGGACAGGTGTGATCTGAGATGCGACCTCCTTTGCAGACTCGAAGTCCACATCACCCACAAGTCTCTGGCCGGATTTCTTAGATTCGTCAGGGATGAAGTTAGTCCCAACATCAATCACCACGGCTCCAGGCTTCAGCCACTCTCCCTTAACAAAGTTTGCCTTGCCAATTGCTGCAACTAACACATCAGCTCGCTTGATGTACTCTGGCAGGTCCTGGGTCTGCGAGTGGCACACGGTGACAGTGGCATCGGCATTCTTCAATAGATAACTTGCAGGACTTCCCACAATATCACTACGTCCGAGGACAACAGCGTTCTTGCCCTTGAGGTCTACGCCGCTTTCTTGGAGCAAGACCATGATACCTTTCGGCGTACATGGTGTGAAAAGCGGGTTACCTCCTCGCTTTGCAAGCTCTCCGATATTGTTCGCGCCAAAGCCGTCCACATCCTTCTCGTCCGATACAGCTGAGGTCACTGCATATTCGGAGATGTGCTTGGGCACTGGCAATTGAACAAGAATACCGTGCACTTCGGGGTCGTTATTGAGGCGTTCAATGGCATCAACAACTTCGGCCTCTGTCGTAGAGTCAGGGAAATGAATAAGTTCACAGCTAATGGCTGCCTAAGCATAGTGTTAGCACTAAACACCACTGGTGCTCTAAGAATTCTATGACTAACCTCTTCGGCAGCCTTTAACTTCATGCGAACATATGTTGCTAGGAGTCATATTAGTTACAGCCCAGTCCACGGGCGGGCTCTAGTGATTCACATACTTGAGTCAGATCTGTCGCCAACTGGTATTAGGAGTCAGTAACATCCACGTAAAAAAGAAACATCCGGCTGTAGCTAGCATACCTTGAATAATCTTCAGCGAGGGCTTGTATCTTGGGTTAACCTTCTGGGTAGCCTCGATCTCGGAGTGAATCCTCTCACGAATGCCCTTCGCGATGGCAGTGCCATCAATCTTGGTTGCTGTCATCTTCGAAGAAGTGCTGGACAGGTTTCTGCAGCGTTGGGGGAACAGAGAAGACGGGTATGCTCCGATGGCGGGGTGTCTGACAGAAGAAAAAATGAGACCCCGCGATTGTTCCTCAGTGATCCGTGGAGCTGGCAGGGAGGTCGAGGCGGCGCGACAATGGAAAGATCTCGCGGACGCGTGTTGGGGAAGAACGAAGATGCTTCTTCCTCTACGGCCCAATGTTGGAGATTGGCTTATTACAAGACCAATTTTGGGACGCCGCATGTGCATGTGCGTGTAGTAATTTGCTGTTGCACCACGACCACCACTCCTCGACACCGCCGTTCGCCTACCACTCGTGATCATGGCCGGGCAGGGGTCTGGACAATGGGGAAGTCTACTGCTAGACTAGGAAGGTGAATCCCTCGAACAGCAAATGGGCAAGAATGGGCAAGATTGGGCAAGAGCAAGAACGACTGCGCGGGTTGGATCGCCACTTCTCGTATGATAGGAGCGACGGAGCACAGCATCCATGACACAGAAGTTAATACTCGATATGACTCAAAACCATGACGCCGGCAAAAGACCTAAAAGTGTCTCCTTGACCCAATTTTCTTTTCTTACAGTACGAGTATGAATGTGTGCACAGGCGCGATCGGGTTTAGAGCGGTGAGCCGTGGCAGTATCGTCCAAACAGGCGCACTAGGAGGCAGGCGTCGTGACTTTAGCTCGCGACAGTAAGCGAGTTGGTTCTCTTGGTGGGGTAAAGTGAGTCACTGTTATTGGCCAAGTAAAAACCACCACACTTTGGGCAACGAAATTCAAGAGAGCCGCATATATCAAGAAGAACGTTTGCCCACCCCCACAACCTCTCAGACTTACGGAAACCGAGTCGCCAATATGAGACCTACCTTACTGCAAGGACATGTGAGTATTCCCCTCCAACCCCGACGATGAGGGGCCGCCGCTGACAAATTCTACAGGAGCGAGCCCTCACCCAGATCAAGTGCGCAAAATAATATCCTCGAAACTGTGGCGCATAGTTTGGTTACTGACTTGCTGGTAGATACAATAGAGATGGAGACATCATCTTCTCGACTGCGAAGGATCAACATATCTGCGCGTGGTACTCGCACAATGGCGAGCGACTAGGAACGTACCATGGCCACCAAGGAGCTATCTGGACTGTAGACGTTGACCCAACGAGCACGATGATTGCTAGCGGTGCCGCCGATAACACAGTCAGACTATGGGATATTCGGTCAGGAAAGTGCTTAAAGACCTGGGATTTCGATACTGCGGTCAAGAGAGTCGAATTTAACGAGGACGGCTCAAAACTTCTGGCTGTCACGGAGATGCGCATGGGTTTCTTGGGCACGATTGTTGTTCTAGACATCAAGTTGGACGTAGATGCAGAGCAGTCGAACGAGAGGGCTATGACCATCACTTGCGAGGATAGCAAGGCTACAGTTGCTGGCTGGAGCTTTCTCTCAAAATACATCATTGCTGGCCACGCCGATGGAAGTGTATCGCAGTACGACGCAAAGGTACCGGAGCTCAATTGCATTTCATTAGCCTATGCTGACTGTACAACTAGACCGGAGAGCAGCTCGACAACACACAAGTTCACGATGATGATGGGCTCATTGCCGATCTTCAGTGGTCACCAGACCGGACATACTTTATTACTGCGTCAAAAGACAAATCTGCAAAGGTAATTTTCGAGATCGGCTGAAAATCGGCTTTTATGAAGAATAGCACTGACTGCTCACATAGCTTATCAACGCACGCGATCTTGAAGTTATGAAGACCTACACAGCCGATACCCCTCTCAACAGCGCATCTATCACACCAAAGAAAGATTTTGTTATCCTCGGAGGTGGGCAAGCAGCCATGGATGTCACAACAACCTCAACCCGACAAGGAAAGTTCGAAGCCCGTTTTTACCACAAGATCTTCGAGGAGGAGATTGGCCGTGTTCGTGGACATTTCGGACCTTTAAACACAGTTGCAGCGGACCCAACTGGAAAGGGATACGCAAGTGGAGGAGAGGATGGATATGTTCGAGTACATCAGTTTGACAAGGGTTATTTCGATTTCAACTACGAGGTTGAGAGGCAGGCTAAACAGTGAGGTTAGGGAATTGCTCTTTACGAGGGTTGCATTGGGGGCGTTGCGGATTTGAGGGCCTCCAAAATACTTGTAGAATTGACTGAGAATCAGGTCTTCTAATGAGGAATATGTTGCAGACATTTCGGGCTTACCATTTTGTGTTCTTTCAGGCATCCAAGAAGTCTCAGGGGGAAGATAAAAATTGCACGCTTGAGAAACTGACCACTCGCCTCATAGTGTTTCCGACCCATGCGTTCTATAAAGAGACGACCCAGAGGGAAATAGTGCTTTCTGTGGTTTCTCTGTTTAAGTACCTAGGTACCTCCTTAGACGGTAGAATGTTTATGTACTATACCTGCGAAGTATAACTACAAAACCGGCAGATATGGGCCTCGATGCTTTGTAAGACCTACTGTACCCCTGGTGCCCCGCCGGCTACAGTACAGTAACGTCATATAAATAAACACAGCTTGACCCCACTCGAGCATACATACCTAAATCTTTACTTCGCCATTCTTCTCTGCCCCTCACACAATCATAGTCAAACTCGCCAACACCACCCAAAAAAGAACCGCAATCATGAGCCAAACTATGCGTGCAGTCGGTAAATCAAGATCTCCTTCAGTCATCTCAATCCAGGAAGACTAAACCCTCACCACAGGCATAAAAAACGAGGCGGGAAATGCAGACGCCCTCTACATGGCGGAACTCCCCAAACCCACAGCCTCCAAGGGCGAAGCCGTAGTAAAAATCAAAGCCTTTGGGCTCAACCGCATGGATCTTCTCCAGCGCGAAGGCCATTACCCAGTGCCCCCACAAGCCAGCAACACCCTAGGCGTAGAATTCAGCGGCACGATCGAGAGTCTAGGGCCCGAAGTTAAAGAGGGGTTTAAGCCGGGCGATGAGGTTTTTGGTTTGGCGTACGGTGGTGCCTATGCGGAGTTTATTGCCGTGAATACGCATATGCTGTTGCATAAGCCGGGCCATCTGAGTTGGGAGGAGGCGGCTGGTGTTCCTGAGACTTGGATCACGGCTACGCAGGCGTTGCATCTTATTGGGGAGATGGCTCCGGGCAAGAGTGTGCTGTGGCATGCGGGCGCTTCGTCGGTCTCCATATCCGGAATTCAATTGTCGAGAGCGGCCAAAGCCTCTGCTATCTATGTGACGGCAGGTTCGCAGGAGAAGATTGATTTCTGCGTTAAGGAGCTGGGTGCTACGGCTGGTTTCAACTACAAGACTCAGGATTGGTCTAAGGAGATTCTGGAGGCGACGGGTGGGAAGGGTGTTGATATTGTGATTGACTTCGTCGGCCAGAACTACTTTCAAGGGAACTTAGATGTGGCGGCCCGCGATGCTCGCATTGTCACGCTGGGAGCCATGAGTGGTACGAAATTGAAGGAAGGTGTTGACATTGGCGCCTTTATAAGGAAGAGATTGCGGTACGAGGGCAGCAGTTTGAGAAGCCGCGATACTGAGTATCAGGGTCGCTTGCGAGACAAGTTGGAAGAATACATTCCTAAGTTTGACGATGGGACCTTCAAGATTTATGTCGAGAAGGTGTTTCCTTGGGAGGAGATTGTGGAGGCGCATAAGTTTATGGAGAAAGATGTTAGTAAGGGGAAGATAATTTGTACCATTCCGTGAGGAGGTGGGTGTTACTATGTATCAGTAGTGCGGCGAGCGGGATTTGAGAGATGTATATGATTAAATACGTCTTGGCCGCGGTATTGAGAAGAAAGTATACAAAAGAGATAATGAAACTTATCCAAGCTGCTCGACACGGAAATCAAAATGGTAAATATCAATGCAGACTCGGGTCACTTAGGTAGTATGTAAGGGCCAGCTAGAGCACCACCAATAAGAGGATGAAGCGCAGTATGCGAATACTTAGTATGGCACTACAGCAAGTCACAGCTGGGTATTTTACACAAAGGGTATCTCTATTCTAAATTAATCAACTATTTATCTACTACTCATCTATTTCAGAACCACATTTCCTAGTTCGTATCTACATATTGCATGTGTATCATTTTTATAGAAACCCAAACAGGGGGGAATATCTACCATCCACTACAACAGAACAGTTCAGTTAGCATGAATTCATTTGAAGTATCTAAAGCTGGGGCTAGATGAATCTCCGGGAGAATTGAAGAAAGAAGGGAACTTACAATTGCTCACAATGCAACTCAACACTCGGCCCATCACTCTTAATACACCTTGCTGTAGTCTCCCTCGTAACAGCCATCAAGCTGTCAGGTCCACAAGCCGCAACAGCAACCCTATCCCACCTATCCGCGGTCGCAATAGCCCCTATAATAATTGCAGCAATATCGGGACGGCCAGCATGAACAGTCAGCGACCTAGATCTAGAAGAAACAGCAGTGGTGTCAGGGTGTTTCTCGATATCAATGTCAATGTCAATGGCGGTTGGTGTTTGAACGATGGTATTGCTGTTGATCTTCGTGCCGGACAAAGATATTTTCTCGTCGTCTGGGAAGGTCGTAGCTGAGGATTCGCGCGTGTGAGGTAGGCTGTAGGGGTTTGTGTGTGAGGTGGCGCGGGTGGAGTGGATGTGGAGGGTTATGAGGGGGGAGGCGAGGAGTTCTTGGAGTTCGGTGTTGTACCATGTTATGATTTCTATAAAAGGATATTTAGTACCTATGCATCAATATGAAGTTGTAGTGAGAAGCGTCATGGAAACGTACCTTGTTCACGAACGACCCAGATGAAATCAATAGTAGTAGCGGTGGAAGCTCCGAGTTTTCGAATAGTGTCGATAGCTATACCGAACGTGAAACTTCCACCCGATCCACCCGCAATCAACACAAGCTTTGTAAAGTCGGTGAAGTCTGGCACCGTTCCATAGGGCCCATCAATAGAAGCCTTAAGTGATGCTCCAGGGTTCTTGACCGCATAGTTGTGCAAGTCACGAGTGAAGCCATCATAGGCAGCAACAACGAAAGACAGAGATCCTTTCTCGCTAGAGATGACAGTGAAGGGATGAGTCTCGGCGGCTCGCACTTTTGGGATCCAAAGGAAGCAGTGTTTTCCAGGCTTCGCGCGGGACGGTGACTTGCGTAGGACGACACGGGTTCCACCGTGAGGAAGGGGAGTGACTGTTGCTGTATTGCCGAAGCTGAATAGTGAGATCTTGGAGAACCTAAGGGTTCGATCGGTTAACCAGATGCAGGCTGTAAAGATGACAATCACGAGAGTCCTGGCTTCGATTTCGGGTCGGTGCATTCCAACAGCGATGAGGATGAGCATAAACATCACGATATGAGTGATATACCAAACCTCATAACGGAGTTTGCGGAGTAGGAGAGTGGTGCTGAGGATGACGAGCATGGAGCAGGCGGCGACTATGCCCATAACCATTTCTTTCTCCAGGAGTTCGTGCAGAATACCGATTTTTGACCATGCTGTAATGTAGACCACGGCATGCATCGTTGCACAGAAGACAGTAACATAGCCGGCAATCTGATGTAGGATGTTGAGGCGTTCGTATGAGTAGGCTGTGAGGAATGCCAACGGGGTGTTCTTCAAGGCGAGGAAGGTGATAAGTGCAACGTTACTAATAGCCAGCCTAGATTCTTTTCTTAGTTGCAAGTGGTTGGATGTGATCATGGTGATGCTTACCAGCCTAGGCGTTTGGAGATTCCGATCAGATTCGACCAGTCAATATTTGTGAAGGCAATAGCAATACAGGTGGCAAAATATGCAACGAAGACAAGAGCATGACCGAGGGACGTGAAGCCGGGAACCTTCTGTAGTAAAAGATTTCTCGCTTTCCTATTGGAAGCTAGGTAAGTAAGGAACTTTCGTACGAATCGTCCACAACACTGGAAGCTACTCACCTAGTGATTGAAACTGGAATCTTCACCAGCACATTGTCGGCTGCTTTCTTGGACTCGTAACGCTTGAAGAGATATCGGGTCCAATGGAAGATAATGAAGAGAAGCATTATGCCGACCGTGCCAGCAGCGAGGAACTTGGCTGCGTTGAGATTGTTCCTCCGACGTACGACTTTGGCCAAAGCCATGGCTTTTTGGGCAGCCGCTGCATCTGCTGTTGTGTGGTTGCTGTTCATGGTGTAGAGTCGGAATAAACAACAACGGAACAGGCTTTTGGTGATGAAGGAAAGGGGCTAGAGAGAAAGGGAATAGAACAGCACCGGTAAGAGCAGAGGTGGCATCAAGTACCCTTTAAATGAAGGATAGAACACGGTGCCATCCCACTCACGCTCGGGTTCCAGGCCAAATGGCGGGATATACTTTACAAAGCAGAAAGGCCTTGCACACGAGCCACATGTAGTATCAAGTCCTGTACCTACCTACCTACCTACCTACCCAGTCCTGCCTGGTAGAGGAGGAGTGTGAGAGCTGGGGACCAGGGTAGTCAAGATGCCCTGCACGGCTCAAGGCTCGAGGGATCAAAGTAAAGTAAGATATACAAGAACCGTCCAGGGCTCATCAAGGTCAACCGTTCGTATGATGCGCGACCCGTTAGAGACATCAAAAGCAGCCTACAGGACCTCCTCGTTCAGGAAGGCTGGATCCGCCAGCGAGAGGAGATCGACAACCAGAAGTTGCGTTGGAAGCTTGGGACAAGGCTTAAATTGCACCATTGCTCTGTGAAAGCGGCTTTAGAGACAACAACCTCCATTTCAAGCGCGCTACGCACCAGATAAGATCCTTCTGCGTTCCACTCCACCGAAGTGCAGTCATTCCCTTGCCAACTGTACCTGGGGCCTTCAGGAAACGAGCATCAGATAACCTAAGCGACCTGGCCCCGGCAGATTGGGACCGGCACTCAGTCAGGCACTCAGGGGGCGTGCCTTGACTTGGCCTTGTTGCATTGTGGATATCCCTTGACCGGCACATTTGATTTTAGCTTTTTGCCTCGCTGCCGACATCACATCCAGCAGGTCGCTGGCGTGGGATGGAATGCATGGAATGCCACCAACCATCCTACTTCCACGGTAGAGTAACGGCTGTATACCACATGCCAGGGAAAACGTCCGCTGCCACCTGGGACGTGCACTTGCCAGGATGACGGTGATGATGGCGAAGAGATTGAAAACAGTAATACGATAACGAAAGCGAAGAGGAAGATCATCATAATCTCACAGATCAAAGGGAAGCTTAAGTGGTGTGTTATACAATGTGAGCTATGCGCTCCCAGCGATCCTCACCGCTTGATCGCCGCTTGCAGCGGACATCTATGATGGCCCGTGTTTCTCTGAGCTTTTGGTCCTTCCCAACTAGTAGTACAATAATACAGCAATACACCCAAGGCGTGCCCAGACTAAGATGCTACCATCCATCAAAACAGCTTGTTAGGATTTGTTATGATGGGCTGGACGCTATCCAGCACAGCTGTTGCACTTTCACAGTTGCTTCTTTTTCTCAAGAATGCGTTGCACAAGATGCCCGTAGCTACACTCACGTTGAGACTGTCGACGCTGCCGCTCCGCCCGCTCCCTTGAATTGAGAGCTCGACATTTGCATGACTCCTGAGATTCTTGCGAAGACCTTCGCCTTCACTTCCTAACATTAGGATGCAAGGATCTTCGTTGAGTGGGTCATCCAAATCATCGGTAGAGATCGATGCAGGGTTTCCAGAGCTCATCCTTCCGGACGGAGCAACAGCCGCATATATCTTCCAACCTGCCATTTTCGAGTCGGCAATAAATCCTGCTGGCTTATTGATCGAGAATAACGTTATATTCTCCGAGGCCCCTGCCGACGCCTTGAGAACGACGGGAGTGAAAGAAGCACTGTTTCGAGTCGATATGGCGATGGCTGTAACTCCTAAAAAGGAAGCTGTGCGGATAATACCACCTAGGTTACCTGGGTCCACAATGCCATCTAGCATGAGAACGAATGGCTGCCGTCCGTGACTGCTTCGTGGGATTCTGATAATGTCCGAGGTACCGTTGATTTCAGCTTCCTCGCGTGACTGATGCTCAAGTGCGACCTTAAAGCCTTGATATTCGTCTTCCATGATAACTTCCCCCAGACTTGTGATTGGTAATCGCGGAAGAGGCGATGCTTCCAGGATGTAGCCATTATGCGGACGTCCTCCACTCATTTTATCCATAATACGCAACCACTCAGTGTTTACTCGAACAACTTCAACTCCGTTCTTCTTTGCCAATCGTTCCATGTCACCATCTCGAACGGCATCCTCTCGATTCTCTCCAGCGTAGATGTAGAGTTTATAGAGTTTCCTACGTGGGTTTCGACGAGAAGCTAAAGCTGCTTCGACGACAGATGTCCCATACAAGAACTCAGAGGCAGACGTAGTGTATGGTATGGATAGGGGTACACGTTTGTCCACGGTTGGCGTGAACTTTGGAACGCTGGATGCGCTTTCTTTCGTGCGGGTGTCAAAAGAGGGTCTGACTCCCCCTGACAAAGAATGGTGTTGCTCTCGCGGAACAATCTCACGCACAGAGGATGGTTCCGAGGTAGACCACTCTGAATCGTTCGGCCCAGAACGAGTCCTGGGGAGGTCTTTGATACGAGGAAAAGCTGCCTTGCTCCCAGTGTTATCCCGCTGTTCTCGAATGTCGTTTTTGAATCGCTTCCCACCCATTGACAACTGGCCAGGCTTCGTAGAATAGAATTGGCTGAACGCATCGGACTTGCCGCTCCTCCTTTCACCTCTTCTTTGTTGAAATTGGCCACCTTTAGGACTTCGCACAGGGGACTCATCCTCTTCCCACGCAGACCTTCTCTTTGGCGGCGCATCATCTCCAAAGGCATATTTACTAGATTTTGATGTATCGGTGAAGCTGGCACTGTCCTCCCGTACCCTTGGGATAATCTTGCCCTCAGCAAGTTTGGTCTGAAACAATGTACTATTCTTTCCATGGCTGCTATCTGGATCGTAAAATCGGGCTGCGCGTGAGAGTTTGTGAGGCTTTTGGAGAACAGGATCCGCAACAACTCTCTTCCCTTTGCGAATCTTTGTTCTCTCTAAAGTCTTGAGATCAAGTCCAAGCTTTTTGGCAGCAACGCTCTTCGAAAATGATTTTCTTCCTTCCCATCCCTCGCGCGTCATCAAAAATTGTGATCGAGGCCCTTCCGAAGCCCTTGCTGGCTCCGCAGTTCTTCGAACACGACCATCGTATGCGCCATCGTGAGTGTTTGTGCCGCTTGATTGAGACCTTTCCTTTCCCCTAAATCCAACACCTTTTGTACGACGCAGACCACGGTTGATTGCCGAGTTGATAGAAGCTGCTCTGACCGAGTAAAGAGCGGGATATAAAAGAGGTAGTACAACAGAGCTTGTCCTTAGATTTAGGGTGCTCCTTGACACAACAATGTGGCTCATTTCAGTAAATGACTTGTTGAGAGTCTTTGAGTCTATAAACTTGAACCAGGCATTGAAAATTATTGGGGCTCCGGGGCATTCGGCAGTAGTATTTTCCGCCACAGTAATCAATTTAAGTCGCGGTTTAGTGTATAGGACGCTAGCAATGCGCCTAACGTCTATTTTCACTCGTGTACTCTAAGGCGCACATTGTCTCTACGTACATTACAACACAACATACTCTCCCTCAAAACGTTGCTCAATATACTGTTCTACATTGCAAAGTCGTGATTCGCACTTAGAACGCGCTCTCGAGTCGCGTAACGCGTCACTTACTACGAGAGATACCAAGTACGAAGGTGTAAGGAATGGCAATGGGACGATCTGTGAGTAACCATACACTTGTTCAAGTTCTTGTATTGATTGTATTGCTAGGATCTTTATTCATTCGCATAATTCCTACAAAATAGCTCTGAATAAGTTCTGCTGGGTGCTCCTTAATGGATACAGTCATGGATTCAGATCGCGACTCCTCGGAGGATGAGCTAGTCTTGGTCTCTACGCCCCAGAAAACCAGAACCTCCCGAGAGCCATCCGATCCACCTTCGGGCCTCTCCGTGCGATCTCGTGGACTTGTAGAAGAAGTGGCAGATGGTCGGCAGCGTGCCAAGTCGTCCTCTGCAGACAGTGGGAGCAAGGTTGCGGTGGTGATGGTGTCCGGCCCTGCACGACCTTGGGAATATAAAGCATATGATAACTCAACAACCGTTGATGAAGTCTTAGAAGAAATAGAAGGGCCTGATGAGAAAGTATGGTACAAAGTTCAATATGAGGATGGGAAGGTTGAGGATGTGAGTAGATAACTCGTTTCATATGTTCTTCTGGTCTTGCACAGTCTCAAGTTATTAGCATTGCTTTTGTAGTTGTCGGCCCTTTAGTGTGTGGCTTCTTGGCATGTTAATATTCACAGTAACGTGAATCAATCTCCTAGTCTGGAAGTTCAACACCTCAGCTTAGCATCTTACAAAACGAGGATTGTCCCTCTTTCATCTTCAACACCACACCTCAACTACTTTATTCGAAAACTGAGGTTGGACTACTTCTTCACCATTCAACAGCGAGGCTCAAAATCAATGGCTTGAAGATATAGCTCTAGGCAACTTCCCTAGCTTTCCAAAGTTTCGATCTTGGTGCAACCCAATCTGCAACGTGCAGATCGAACATCTTTCTCAGCTTCTTCCATCCACTTTATTCTTTGACAACCTCATCAATATCTTTTCTCTTTTCCTTCCATTACTTCTACATTAACAACACCAAGAACCATGACTAAAATTCGTATCCAGCTCCCAGCCGACCACGTCTTGAAACTTCGCAATGGTCGCAACGCCTTGGACCTTTACAACAACGAGGACAACGATGTGGCTGATTCTGAAGACCAATCAAGCATGTCCTCTTTAGTCGGCAAGCGTTCTAGGACAAAGACAAAGAATGAAGGTCTCGTGGATAGCTTCAGTACCCCAATGGAGACATCAGATGACGACCTTGTGTTAGGCCGAGCATCCAAGAAGCGCCGGTTAGAAAAGGGCCGCATACAGCAACTGAGCAGCCGCCAAAGCAGTAGAGTCAGTACATGTCAATCTTCACGAAAAATCCAAGATGAGAACAAAGACGACGATGAAGATGCATCCGACTCAGATAACCAGCCTTTGACAAGACGGTCGGGTAGACAATCGAGGCCTCCTTCCAGGACTCGAATGACGCGATCCTCAAGCACTAAACTACCTGCAAACGAGGATGATGAGGATGAATTGGCGGGCGAGATATCCGGTACCGAGGATGATGAAGGTAGCGATATTGTCTATCAAGCACCCACCAAGCGCTCCACCAGAAATACTCGTGCCAAATCCCAATCAAGAGGCCAGGGCACGTCTCGCCGGCGCGCGAGGTTCTCTGCTGCTGTGGATGGGAATGATGAAGAGAGCTCAGATTATTCTGAACACCCAGAACCAACTCGAAAATCGGGACGTGCTACCAAAAGCAAGAAGAGCATGAGGGAACAGGGTGAGGATGAGGTCATCTATGCAGACGAGGTAACTGCAACCACAGCACCGAAAGTCATCAGTGTCCGGGAGATCTTCCAACCTATCGCAGAAAAAGAACCTTTCGGAGTCTTCCACCGCAATGAATGTGATGTATGTCATGGGAAAGGCAAACATTCCAACAAGGGGACCAGCATTCTCATCTACTGCCAAGGCTGCTCTACCTCAATACACAAAGTATGTCTTGGTTACCGCAGTGGCAGAGAGCATATGGTTACAAAGATCGGCCATGACAGTTTCGTTATGCAATGCCGACGTTGCATTGGCCTTGCAATCAAGAAGGACAAGTTAGCTCCACGATTAGATGTCTGCCAAGGTTGCAAAGAGCCCGGAGCTGCATGTGCATCGTTTTCTAGAAAGAAGACTAGCAAGCAGGAGGAGAAATTACGGGAAGAAAACGATGGTCAAGATCCTATCACTAAAGTCGCCGCTGATCTCGTTAATAACCCGAAAAACGTCCTTTTCAGATGCAACTCTTGTCAGCGTGCATATCATTATGAACACCTGCCATCCAGGGCCAAGAAATCCAAATCAAAATCCAAATCTAAGGTCCCTGATGATGAGGACGAAATTCGAGAAATTCGCGTCAAGGAATACCAGGACTACAAATGCAAGGAGTGCTTCGAACAACCAGCGAAGGTACAAGCCTTGGTGGCTTGGCGACCGACTGATCGTGAAGCATATGTCCAGGATAAGACGGTCGATTTGATTGGCGAAGACGAGAAAGAATATTTGATAAAATGGGAAGACTTGTCTTACTTCAAATGCACGTGGATGCCAGGCGCTTGGGTTTGGGGAGTGACACATACGGTCATGCGAAATTCATTTGCTCGGCGCGATGAAGGAGCCAACCTGCTACCAAAATGGACATCGGAGGAAGCTATCCCAGAGGACTACTTGCGCATGGAAATAATCTTTGACGTTAAGTACTCCGATGGATTCGAGGCCGAGTCGGAAGAAGCTGATAAAGAAAATATTGGTGCTGTTGAAGAAGTTTGGGTCAAATTTATCGGTCTTGGCTATGAGGAAGCTGTCTGGCAAGAGCGCCCAACACCAGACCAACCCGAGCAATGGAGCGCATTTGTCGCAGCATACAATGAGTATATCGCTGGAAAGTACTTCAAGAAGCTTAATGCCTCGGACATGAAGGCGCGTATCGAATCATTCCGCGAAGAGCTCGATTTTGAGGCGAATGTAAAGTATAAAGACGACCAGCAGCCTTCAGCTCTTGAAGGCGGAGCACTTATGCCATACCAGAGGACAGGTTGCAATTGGCTTTTAGAGAACTTCCACGCTGGAAAAAGTGTCATCTTGGCAGACGATATGGGCCTTGGTAAGACTATTCAGATCATTTCCATGATTGCCGCTCTCGTCAAGGACAAACCCCAGGTATGTTTCCTATGCACAATTGTCAAGGCGGCTTCTGATGAAATTCTCAATTAGTGCTGGCCTTTCCTCGTCGTCACGCCTAACTCAACATGCCCAAACTGGCGTCGAGAGATCATGAAATGGGCTCCTTCTCTTCGCGTCGTTGCTTACTACGGTGGCAAGACAGCTCGAGATATGGCCATGGATTATGAGCTCTATCCTGATGGCTGCAAGGACATGAGAGCCCATATTGTAGTAACTTCGTACGAAGGCCCCACCAATGATGACAGCAGAACCTTCTTTCGGAAAATCAAGTGGGCCGGCTTGGTCATAGATGAAGGCCAGCGCCTAAAGAATGACGAGAACCTTCTGTATGGCGCATTGAAGGCCTTGAACGTGGACTTCCGAGTTCTCTTAACAGGTACTCCTTTGCAGAACAACCTGCGCGAACTGTTCAACCTGCTCCAATTCGTCGATCCTTCTATGAATGCTGCTGCATTGGAAGAAAAGTACGATGGAAATAATTTGGACAACAAGAGCGTCAAAGAATGCCAACAACTTATTGAGCCATACTTCTTGCGGAGGACTAAGAATGAAGTCTTAAAGTTTCTACCTCCGATGGCACAGGTCATTGTCCCGACAACTATGAGTGTTCTGCAGAAGACACTCTACAAGTCCATCTTAGCTAAGAATCCGGAATTGATTAAGTCAATCTTCGGCCAAACTACAGCTACTCTCCGTCCGCAAGAGAAAGGAAATCTAAACAATATCTTGATGCAGCTCAGAAAGGTGCTCTGCCATCCTTTCATGTTCAGCAACGCCATTGAAGAAAAGTCTGATGATTCGGAGGCTGTACACCGCAATCTCATTGATGCGTCCTCAAAACTACAACTTCTGGATCTTATGCTTCCGAAGCTGAAAGAACGGGGTCACCGTGTTCTGATCTTCAGCCAGTTTTTAGATCACATCACCATAATTGAGGATTTCCTAAATGGCCTTGACCTCAACTTCACTCGCATAGACGGGAAAATCAGCGCAATGGAGAAGCAAAAGCGTATCGATGCTTTTAACGCACCAAATTCGCCTATGTTTGCATGCCTGCTGTCTACCCGTGCTGGTGGCGTTGGTATCAACCTTGCAACTGCAGACACCGTCATTATTATGGATCCGGATTTCAACCCTCATCAAGATATTCAAGCTCTCTCTCGAGCTCATCGTATTGGACAGACAAAAAAGGTTCTCGTCTTCCAGCTTATGACTAAAAACAGCGCGGAGGAGAAAATCACACAAATTGGTCGGAAGAAAATGGCCCTAGATCATGCATTGATCGAGACCATGGGTGTCGATGAGGAAGTTCCCGTTGATGTAGAGTCAATTCTTAAGCACGGGGCTGAAGCTTTGTTCAATGACGATGATAGCCACGACATACATTACGATTCTGCTTCTATTGACAAGCTTTTAGATCGAAGCCAAATGGAGAAAACCAGCACAGATGAAGAGAATATCCAAGCTTCAGCATTCGCACACGCTCGTATCTGGACTAACGACAAACTCAGTGATGATGTTGGCGACCCTGACACTGCATCAGTTGTTCCAGATGCTTCAGTATGGGCAAAGATCTTGAAGCAACGCGAAGCAGATGCAGCTGCCGAAGCTGCTAAGAATTTCCAGATTCTAGGACGAGGAAAACGTGTTCGCAAGGTGTGTATTAAAAAGTTATCGGCTGGGATAGAAGCTAATTAAATTCATTAGGACGTCGACTATCAGAAAGCCGAGCTTCAACTCGATGTCTCCCCCGACAAAGTCCGCAAACGTGGAGATAAATCTGACGAGAGTGATAACGAGTTTGCGAGTGCTGAGGAATCTGATGACGATGATTACGATGCTCCTCAGCCTGGTGATGTTGATATCAGAGAGCTGCAGACTGGAAAGGCTCGGCATACTTCAGTATCACCAACAGCAAATAAGCAAGGTACGAAGCCAAAGAAATCAGTGACATCAACCAAACCCCAATCCAAACCTACAAGTTTTATAAAGGCAGCAAGTGCAAAGAAGCCGACTGCCTCTGCTAAGTCAGTGAGAAAGTCAGCTGCTCCGAGCAAGCCAATTGGCTCTGCTAAGTCAGTGAGAAAGTCAGCCGCTCCCAGCAAGCCAACTGGCTCTGCTAAGTCAGTAAGCAAGGACACAGCATTAGGCAAGCAGAAAGTTTATGCCAAAGTTTCAAATGCTTCTAATGCGAAGGGCGTTAAGAAAGCAATCACAACTCAATCCAAATCTTTGAAACCCCCAGCTTCTTCTGGCAGTGCAAACTTTAAGGTGGCAAAGAAGCAGCCTGCTGCTGGGCAACCTGAAGCAGTTTCCAGCACAAAACGCTCAGCGGAAAGCTCTGCCGTGGAGCCACCGAAGCAAAAAGCAAAACTCAAGCACGATATCGCTGACAAATCCTCTTTGCAGCCGGCGAACTCCCAGACCACAAACACGAACCCTCGAACATCGGCCAGCAAATCCCTGATCCACGGCGACAAGACCCCCAAGGCCATGTTGCAAAGTCTGGACTCAAAAAGCCCAGTAATGGCCCCATCCCATATCAGCAACATCCACCCAGCTTCCACGGAACAGGTCGCGAAAATACAGTCTCCAACAATCAAGGACCTGCATTCGGGACCGTCCATTATCAGCAATACGCCCCCAACCCCCCTCCGCCCAACATCCCCCACCTCCACAACTTCTACGCAAGTCCGTACAATGCTTCCAGCCACCAAGGACCACCATATGCACCGTACCCCAATGGATACAATGGGACTGTCAACACAGGCCAAACCTATCCAGGAGCCGCAGGGCCTAGTCATGGAGACAATCTCGCCCGTGCAAGAGCGTCAGTCAGACATGAACCACAAAGAGTACTTAATAGCATCCCACTCCCGAACTCCACAGGATTCGGAGAGAACCTCGCTCGTGCCAAGCAAACAGTCCAGCCCCAGTCTGGACAGTTGAGTGAGAGTGCAAAAAAGTTAAAACTATCAGGGGTAGAGAAATGTGCACTCTGTGGTCTTGCACATTTCGCAATAAAGAATGTCTGCCCTCATCTCGCTTCTGAGGTTCAGATCCGGCTCCTCCTTGATGCTTTAAGAACGAGTTCAGAACCAAAGGACATGGTCGAAACAGCTCGTAGTTATCTGCGTGGTATCCTCGCTGAGCGTGCCAAACACAGAACGAGGCCAGTGGTGGAAATCCCAGTAAAGCCACACCCTTCTCTTGCTATGTAGTATTATTTAGATGCTTTCGTTCATTTGACGGCCAGAGGAATGCGAGAGAGAAGGCGAACTATCGGCGGGTGTTGCATCAAAGGGGAGCAAAAGGCGTTTTGGTGGAGTACCTACAAAGTAGACTTGCCCTTGAATGCAAAATACATTTCCAAAGTACCAAGGTTTGTACTATACCTATGCTACTCGTGCCTTTGGTACAATTGCATTACAAGCCTTGCTAGTCATTCGGTAGAGAATTCAAGAATTAAAGCTATGGTGACTTCGAGCTCATCAATGTTGAAATGATTCCCCCAATATTATTCTCTGTGATACATCCAAGGTCAAAATTATGCATCTGATAGATCGCAGCCATTCAAAGTAACTGGTTACTGAGTAGGTAAGGACCTCAACTCTTTTCTCAGTGTCCTGTCAAGTCCACTGTAAAATTAGAGATAGTCTAGGATTGAAGATCAACATTTAAGCTGCGGTGCTATTCGTGTCATGGTTGCGTGCAGTCGGTTCTTCCTTTGCTTCATAGTTTTAGGATTGATGCAAGGCCGTAGTGGCAAGGAATTGTGTCGTGCCCAGCTTAATCGTCGTTTGATTGTACATTCCTGTTTGTAAATAGAAAAGCTATCTTGGGGCAAAGTTTGGGCACGTTCTAGTGATCTTCTGCTCCTTGATTTCGCTTTTAACTTACTTGAGTTTTTCCTAGGTCGTAATTTCACCTGGCTTGTTCTTACCAATATAGGTAGGTAGGGTAACGAAAAGACGGGTTGCGAGGACTAGGGTACAGTATTAATTTATATGTTTTCTGCCTACCTGTTTCAACCCATTCGATCATCCCATTCCAGCTCGACATCAAATCTGCTCTCTCCCTTCCACACTTTCCTTCCATCGTTTACACACGCAACGGCCGCCCGCATATCATGACCCATGCCCGCAGGACCACTCGCAATTACTCGTGTGCGGTATCCGCAATGTGCTCTGTTCTCAAGGAAACTCGTCACAATCTCTTGTAACGATGGATGCTGAGAATTCAGGTACGTCTTCCGGAAAGACTTGCTTGTCACCTTGTCTAACGAGCCTCCTGACGAAGTGGAGCCTGTGCATGGGAGTTTACAGATTTCTGTTTCTGGTATCGCTTTCTCGATTGAGGCTGCTGTTGCTATTGTTTCGCAGTCTGATTCCGAGTGTTCTTGCGTTACGCAGATGTGGATGTTGAGGTTGAGATTTTGGTTCCTAGCGAGACATTTGAGCTCTTGGAGTTCTGAGGCTATCCATTGCTCGTTATCTGATCGGCGAATGGACCAGATAAAATCAATTGCTGCACCGTTCTTGGCAGTCATTGCCGATGACGTTACTGCAAGCGCGAGTGGTAGTGTTAGTGAGATTCCGGTGCCTCCGGCTATGGCGAGGATATTGGTGATTTCGGGGCCTGAGTTTCCATGTGATGGAAGGAGAGGGATGCCATATGGACCCATTAGTACGACGGATGTTGTGAGTTGAGCATTCCCTTTCTGACCAACTTCTGTAGCGAGGTCTAGTGCCAGCTTCTTTAGCTTTCCTGTTTCTCCCTTTCTGCAACGGATGATGTAGACGTGCTTTGGGTTTTGGGGGTGTGGTGCTGGTACTGAGGCGACGGTGAAGGGGTGGGATTGCCAGATGCTGAGGGCTGGGAAGCAGAGGAAGAAATGTTGTCCAATGGCCCAACCATCATGGTTATGGGCGAATTCGAGTCGGATTACTCCTCCGTCTGGGTCGTCGAAATATTGAATTGTGGCCTGCGCGGGATGAAATCCAAAACCTAGAACAGATAATTAGTGGAGGTTCTCTATTATGACTTTTGGTAATTTTACCTTTTGCACCGTCCAAATATCCGATGTGGATGAGTGCTACTCTCAGAAGCCTGATACCTCTGTCAATACCCCAGATTCCGAGAGACGCAATCATCCAACAAGCGAGCTGATTCCAGTGACCCCAGCAAGCGCCTAAATAGAGTCCAGCCACAACATAATGAGTCTTACGGAAGAACTCATGACCCGTGATTCTAATCACTCTCCTTAAGCTAAATATATATAAAAAGGTGATAAATAACATAGCGATACAGCCCCAGACCATATACTTCTGCTTGATGAACTCGGTATATGTAGTAGGTTGCGGCTGGTAGAAGCGACCTTCGATAAGAGTCCATCCGAGCGTGTGGAGGAAAGATTGGATGAAGATTACTCGGCCGAGCCAGCGGTGCAGGAAGTTGAAGGATTGGTATGGGATTCCGGTTGCGAGCGTTAGGATGCTTTCTCGGGTGGCGAGCGCGACTGTGAGTGGTGTGAGGGCGTAGGCTAATGCTCCAACTCTGTCTGCAAAGCCTCCTAGTCCACTGCGCGTGTTGTACATGCCCGGGTGAGCCTTGACTGGTGTTACCCACGTCTTGTAGACGATTCCTACCAGTCTAAACTGATATTAGAAGGAGAGATATAGAAAGCTGGTGAATTTAGACTTACGAGAAGACCAGTAGGTAGGCAAGAAGAATGGTCAAAACCACAAGCTGTAATCTCGTAACATTGCCAAAGAATCCAACAAAGATCTCTGGCAGCAACGTCCTCCGAACTGAAGCTTGTACTCCTCTCCACGCCCGATAAAAAGCACTCGACGACCCTCCCACCTTCTGTCCCTCTGATCCTCGAATTGTCTGACCCTGCTTCGCAATGGGCTTCATACAACGCAAAGTAACGAAAATGACAAAGATTCCTCCAATGACAGCCCACATAATAAAGGTATACCGCATTGATACATCGTGCATCCAGTACACAGCATCGAGATATTCACAAGAGCCTACATCGTTGGTACAGGGAAGGATACGTGTGGCGTATCCCCAGTGATACTGCAGTGTCGAATTGCTCGTCGCTGGATCAGCAATATGCCTCTGATGTAAAGAAGCCATATTGAAAAAAAAGATCAGAGGGAGGAGTATGTACAGAGAAATAAACGCACAAGAAATCAAAGGAAGGCCTTAGGGAAGAGATAAAGGCTACCGTTGAGAAGATAATAGCAAGTTGTTTAAAAAGTTATTGTCGCCAAGGTCTTGCGCTACCTTTAATCGAGCAAGTTTTGTAATGGAAACACCGATAACGGGACATGTTAAGATACATACCTACTGCTATGACCCACCAGGCTGGTGGTTGGACTCTTGATGTCAACAAAAGGTACTGTGGATTGTTGGTGGTGAACATTTTATTGTGGTGAGTGCATTTGAGCCCTTATTTTGGCGCATCCTCGCTTGGCTTTTCTTGGCTGTCTTCGGCAATGGCACAATCCTGGTTGGTTAATGGCGAGGTCCACGGAGCTCTCTACGGTCCTTGTAAACGCTATGGTAATGTGAAATACAACAGCTACACTGTTATGTTCTCGCTGACCCATCGTTCTGATTTCCAGGGCAATGGTCATCGGTTTTGGCATTGAGAGTCCTGAAGTTCACCCGTCCTGTTGGGGATCTCGCTTAGAGAAAGGGGCGTCAACAGCACTTGAGCAGTAGTTGTAAGATATTTTTAACAGGAAGCGCTAGCTCGAGGATCTTCTCAACTTATAAGAAAGCTACTTTCGAGGGCCCTGGGTTCTCAGTGTTGGCGAGTTGTAAGTAAGTAGAAACTGAGTCTTTACAAGTTGTACTACTGCGGCGGTTTACGGCCTGCTTTGCTGTTTGGGGCAATGTGAATAAAGGAGATTCAAAGGCATTAGCCACACATGATTGACTATTACCGACAAGCCAAGTGAGCTGCCTCTCAAGCGCACAAACATGCACGTTGCTAATGAAGTGTTAAACCAAATTGACAACGAATAATGGTAATGTATAAAGCAGCTGATGACATGGTTAGTAACTCTCAACGTCATGGAATGATAATACTAAGAGAAAGGTCCAAATGTGGATCGGATAAATAAGCCTCTGAGACCAACCTTGTGTAACACTTCCTAGGGAAAGAGGAATGTGTTACTAGCAAACGTCAAGGGTAACAACGAAGAGTCCATCGGAGCTTTTCAAATGAGAAAATACAAAGCCTTTCTTTCAGTGTAGCTTTTAGCATCCAAGACTTCAAGGTTGTATGTAGTTCGCTATTATACTTGCATGCCAAATAATGGCTAAAGACAGAACAATCCCGGCTTTACCCAGAACCTGGGAGATATCGCAAGGGCTCGATAAAGCTTGCTGCTCCTTTCTTAACACATAAACTTTTACTGCTGCTGGTAGCCACAGAAAGCCAGATATAAAGCTCTTGGCGGCTAGCATCCTCGAACTTTATTTAGATGGGATGACCCGAGAACTTCTCCTACTTACGAATCTGACACATACACTCGATCTCTCTTCAACACCACAACTCAACACAAGATCTCAAACACCATCGTGTGTATCTGCCGACCACGTACAATGGCAATGTTGAGTTTGAAAGAAGACTCTAATAGACCTCAAAACTGCAAGCTTTCGGAAGGAATAAGGCGATAATCGGCCGGCGCCCGCATCCCGCACGGTTCCCGTTGTCTCTCTGGTTCTGTGGGGATCTTGTGCTTGTTTCCTGTTCATTGCAAGGCCAGACAGCTCTACGAATATTTCTGCTATCCAGAAAGCAAAATCTCTTTGTTCAACCGACTTAATGTTGATGTTTATGCGCTTCCTGAAATGTAGAGCTTCACTCTCCGACAAGATTTCGCCCTCCCAGCCACCGACCCGCGGGTGTTCAGACAGTTTACACGCCGGAGACTCGGAATCTCAATATCACTACTGGAAATCCCGTCCATCAATAGTCTCTGGTATGAGCAATTGATACTCAGATTCAAACTCGGCTTGTGGATACGATGTCCGCAGTGTCCACGATGTCCGCGATGTCCGCGTGTCTACATGTCGTCCCATCAAAATTTGATCCAACATACAGACTGTTAACCCGTGACAAATCATAGGCAAAGTCTCGACACCCTGCAGGAACCTCGTTATCATTTCAACAAACTAAATAATGACAACAGAGACAATAGAAACGCACAGCAGGCACGCCTCATCGAGTTTATTAATCGCCAACACCGTCCATCTCTTTGGTCAATCGCAAACTGCACGCCCGTCGAGACAAAGTTAGACACCAGCGTCCAGCTCAAAGAATCTCGTCAATCAAGATATATTGCTCACTGGCTCTATGAAGAGGAATTACAGCAAGGGCAATGGTGAATGGAGCAACATAAGTAACGTGATCTATTGGTCTCGTGACTTTACCCCCGACTTAGCCTCGAGTTGAAGTATCGAAAGGGAAGATCTTTTCTCCTTTTATCAGCAAGTAATCAGTTGCGTGGATATTGATCGGTACTCACAATCTCAAACTACTGGATTTACTCGACGTACTCTTGTCGCTGCTTATGGTGTTGGACCCGAGATACGTTGATCAGGTAGTGTAACAAGCAAGGAGTATAGTTCGTCGAATGGTTATACTATAATCGTGCTGGGCTATCTCTCCCTCCATACCTCTTCGCGACTGTTTATATCTTCTCTGTTGTCGTAATGCCTTGCCATCTCCATTGAAGTTGGCGAGTTGGGAGTAATCTGCTTAAAGCTTTGCGCTCTTTGTAGAGCTAAAGCCTAGTATGCACTCCTCCAATAATTTCTGTTGCAGCATCGGAAGCTGATGCATTACAAATCTAGGATTCCTTCGGCTTTACGAAAGAAAAGAGAATGGTGACTTCGCGGCACTGCCTCGCCAGTAAGCCGCAAAAACCAACAATCTAGATCAGCGTTTCCGCTCGTTCAAGCTGGATTAGCCACAATTAACCCGATGCTAAATTAACGACCTGTGGTTTGAAAGGATAGCCCGGAAGAACATTGAAGGATCGAAAGTATTCATTGTACGCTTTCGCTGCTACAAGTCACCTGCCCGTTTCTGAGAATAGGCTCATCGACTTTTCCCCACTAGGCGGGCAAGGATAAGATTGGCAAAGGTAAAAGGTACCTTCCATTCGCGCCAAACCTCGTAGAAGAATAGAATATTCAAAGGGAGGCATGAAACCTTGACAACGTCCCCGTTAACATGGAAGAATTCAGAGCCTTGCCTGAGCGTGTACCTTCCACGGTTATGCTCCAGATCCGTTGCCTTCCTACCTAACACCCATCGCCTATGCCTCGAACATTTCTCAATCTGTGGAGAGATCTCTGACATTACCAGGTTGCACTGCGTCCTATAGCCGAGCGCCTGGCAAAGTCAGAGATGACCCCTGGCGTTGTGCTGTATCCCTGAATGTCCCGTCAGGTATGATTTTGTTTATTACCAACTGGCTTGGCTTTGGAAGGTATTGTAGGCATAGATTAGGGAGCTGGCTTATAGGCTTGTATACCAGGATACTGAGAATTGCACGCAGGATGGCATGCATGCGTGAGTGGGCAGAGAGACTTATCTCAAAGATTGAACTAGTATGAAGCCCTACCAAGGCCTCCAAATCTGATCGTGCGAATTTGATTCGCACAGGGGGTAGTATTCCCTAGGATTTCAGTTGCCGATGTTCTATCTCCTAATTGCAAACAAACACTGCATCCGTAGCATCATGGAGCATTTCCTTGTCAAAGATACAAGCGAGTGGCCATTGGGGAGGATGTGGGAAGCGTTGAGAGCTATAGACGATGCCGACACTGCACGTCTAGGGTTTTCAAGCTTGACCAAGTCTAGTACGATGTGGCAGGATCGAGAAGTGTCTAGATAAAAACCATTCTCAAGGTCGAATGAGAGGTTACTAGCTCAAGACCAAAGTAAAAAGTTGAGGCTACTATTTGTTGCACATTCAGCTTGCGTCAAATCAATCAGCTTAGGACCTGAAGGCCTGGTAGAAAGTCTTTCTATCCGGAAACGTTTCATCGTCCCAGTGGAGTAGTTTTGTTGAATACAAGTTGAAAACATTGAGTACATCGCATACTCTCGTTTCATGCGCAGCATTCAACACAGGACAAGAGCTGCCTGCTACTTTGTGAATTCAAGTGAATCAGTCCTTAGCGTCATGGCTTAGCGCAGGGTCGTTTATATTTCTTCAACTTCTTTCTTTCGCTCTCCTATCCCCCCACATCAACAAGACCACGCCATAAAACCACCTTCTGGAGCACACAATCCTTGATTTTGCTCTTTATTGACTCTCAATAATGTAAGGATTGATTATATCATATTGTAGTTCCTTAAACTGACTTCAAGATCTAGATTAATACTGACCAGACTGTGTGGTCTCTGTTTAAACACTGCTCCCTCCCAATCATCGATATTCCTCAGTGACGATCTCGAGCTTGATCCGGTTTTGTAAGCATCCGTCATATCCTGTTATACCTGCACAATAACCTACTGGCTCAACAAACTGCCTGGTCGTTTCAATTTTGGACATCGAAACATTCCTCAGACAGTCAGGACAAACTCATCCTCCAAATTACATCCAAAGTTCTTCATATTATTGGTGGCCGAGTTCAACACCAAGCTGGACTAAAATATCCGATTATCCCAAGTTTAGATCGAAAATTCCTCAGATCGTTAAAATCATCATATTGCATTCACCCAAACTAACTTGGTGAACCAGGTCAACATCAAGCTGGACTGGGTTTCTGAACGGTCTCGAGTTAGACGCGACAGTCCTTGAATCTTCAACGTAAGTTCTTTCCTCAGGTCTGTTGTCGGTTACTCAAACTCGGTTAGTGATCCAGCTCTATCACCCACCGATCGCACCGAGCTGCAGAACGATCTCGAGATTGGACATTGGACCATTTCTCAGGTTGTTAATGTAAACTCCACTCTTGCAGGTACGTTTCAATGATCAAACTAACCTGGTTATATAGTAGGCATAACACTCAGCCAACTTCGCTACCTCCATTCAGACAGGGCTTCAACCCAATTCAACAGCTGTATCAGTGTCCGTCTTAAGTGTGGGCTTGACATAACCCAGAGTCACTGTAAGATAAATCCTTTCAGTTTCTCTCCTCAGAACAAATCTTCTATCTATTGTACGCAATCATCGTCACGATTTTACGTTCACGTTCTCGCTCTCCTCCTCACGTTCTCACGTTCTCACGTTCTCGTTCTTGTTTACGCGATCTCGTTTTCCTCAACCATCATTTGCCAGATCACTCGCTAACTATCTCCCAATCTAGTACTCCTCAGCAAACGCCCTCTCTAGTAAAACACTGAGTAGGTAAGAATCTCTCACCGCAGGCTACCTGCTGCTGCGGATTTCTTTGTGTGTGGTGGCTCTCTTTGCTGTCTACGGTCACGTGCGCTAGGCCGGTCAAACCTGCAGCAAACCGCACGCAGGCAACCCTATTTGGTACCAAGCAAACGGCTAACAAAGTAAACGGAAGAAGTAGATAAACCTTTCTGGAAGTCTTTTGCCTTTTACGTCTTGATCTTTATCGAAGGTACGAGTGCAGCATTCCTTTTTCTCTCAGGCTTGGCAGATCAACATTGCTACCACCTTCAGCAAGTATAGCCAAGGAGTTTGTACCAGTGTGTTCCTCATCAGAATCTTCTTCCTTAAAACTTTAAGATTATCTGATCTCCAGAATTACAATGGCGACCTCAGAGGGTGCTGTCGCTCCCGCGAACGGTTCTCCTGATACCGAGATGACAGTTCCAGTGGGCTCGGCTGACGATGGTGCTCCAGTGAAAAAAGACAAAATGTACAACCCATTTGAGTCTGCAAATTCTCGTAAGACACGCATGCACGACATGCAAGAGAACGAGATCAAGATTGAACAAGAGGATATGAGTCGTGTTATCCAACAGCCCTGGAGACGCCCAACCGAAAGCAGTGCACCAACTTATAGAACTGTAGGTTCGCAGAACCTGGCATATATGGCCCAGAATCCAGCTGGAGTCCCTAGCGCTGGAGATGGTTCCTATGGCAGCGAGGTATATGACACTCCCCCTCCAACGGCAGCAACACCAACGATCCAACCGTTTCCTCCATACAACCCAGCAAGCCATGGTCAATATCAACAACCTATGGCTGGCTATCCCAACCATGTTGTGTCTGGCGGTGTGTCTGCAGACAAAATTTTGCCTGGACCCGTATATCCCACTGCCAACCAGCTAACTCACGCCTGGTGCTATGGCATGTATCGTGGCAACGGGCAATATACGATGCTGATCCCAGCAGACGAGTTGCCAGAAGGTTTCGGTGTTCCACGTCGACAAGGCCCAGAAGGCATGATGATCATCCCTGCTCCACGAGCTACACCACCAGGCTTCGCGAATGCACCGGCGATAGTGCCAACCCACGTATGTTCAACAAGATCATCTACTCATTAGATGCTGATATTCTTCTTAGGTTGCCAACAGTTTTCCTGTGTACGATCCGAGTGCACCTGAGACCAAGGAGCCAGGAGCAGTACCACCCGAGCAGCTTCAGGTAAGCTATTTTTTTGGCGTAGAAGTCGCAGCACACTTGACTTGTGTTACCCAGACCAACTTGATGATTCCAGAGGCCTGATATTCTCAACCTTCTCTTTCAATATGTTCAGTCTCACTGTCCAGCATTAAGCCTCATACGAGAAAACCTTTTATCGTGCTTGTCGAATCATTAAGTTGGTCTGAGTAATTCTGACTGAGTCTGTCATGGCTATTGGATTTGGCGAGCTCTTTTGACTGACATGATTGTCGTAGGCTGTTATCGATCAAATCGTTGTTAGAAACCCTCAGTATAACGGCCAGGCTGCTCCCATGATGCGAACCAAGCGCGAGAAGGAATTTTGTGATAAGTGGATTCATGAGGGGACCTGTGCCTTCGTCCAGCAAGGTTGCAAATACAAACACGAAATGCCAGACCCCAACACCCCTACTGGCCAGGCAAAGCTTCGCGAGCTGGGATTGTATAATGGCTTGCCAAAGTGGTATCGGAACATGATGAAGGACCAGGAGGACGCCGGTCGTTTGCAGTTCAAGTCACACCCTGACTTTTCAACCACGCCGCGGGCTCTTCCACCAGCCAGATCTTCTGTCACGCCAGCTCGTGGCGGTCGTTACTCTAGTGGTCATTGGCGTGAACCTCGTTCTGTAATCAGCCCAACCACTTCTAGTGGTGATAAATCAAGCAGTAAGTCACCGAATTAGCTTTCGTAATTCAAAGACTAATCTTCATGGTACAGGTTTTACCGGCCGGAAGTCCTATGGTCCAATTGAGCCTCCAAGACAAGGTAGTGCTAGTTCTCGACGCGTTTCTGCAAACACTTACGCCATGCTTGCTAACCTGGACAACAACAACAATATGGATGCCGATGACGACGAGGATGAGGGTGGTATCAAGTTGTAAGCATGTTCAGTAAAGGGCTACGGCTTTGGTACTTCAGCATCCTCACGGTTGATCATTTGGCTCACTATTCGGCTCTTGATTCATTATTTGGCTTGAGTGCTCTGGCTTTTACATTACCTTTGGCCTGCTCTGGATCTCGAACCTCTATTGAGCATACACAGTCTTGATGCGACATGGATTGCTCTTGCTTTGACAGAAGCCCTGTAAGTACCTCTCACATCCTATTTTGTTTAAGTTGCCTGGACTAATGTGCAGGTTTAAGTTTTCTGGTTAATGCTTGTGTTGTTGATTGGTTGGATATTTGCATTAAAGCTCGTGCCAACTTCACTTTGGTCTTGCTGTTGCTCTTGGTCCATTTATTCACCACATTTGCATTCGTCACACGTTTGTTTTCCACTTGCTCTTGCGTTTGTCTTCGACTTCTGGCCTGGTCATCTTGGTCTATGGAGTTCTTTACGTTGGTCATCAGCACCTAGGCATTCTGGTTCTTTGGCGCTTGACTTCTGGCCAACTTGATATTTCGGGGTCTCACTTAGCTATGGGCCTTTGGATCGGCGTTTTCTTCTTCCTTTATTTCTCGTGCTTTTTTGCCCAGGCGGGCGTTACGAAATGATGGGCACTTTTATGATTTTCTTTTCCAACTTCACTTCTTCCTTGGGACACCAGCGCATGTCGTTACTGTCCACAAGCCCTCTTGAAACATGACGTTCTTCCTTTCGATCGCATAGCACATTGGCGCAGCTAGTAAGTCGCCCTGCATCATACACCAACCACAGATAAGGTATACTACTACTAGTAATACCTGTCGCCGCACACGAAAGCATAGCATGGGCGCTTTTGGTTGTCTCTTCCACACTGCGGTTTATGGGATACGGGTATAGCAGCAGTGGCTTGTCTCGCGAGAGCAATCTCAGCATCAGTATCGACATGGGAATTTACATTAGAAGTTGCTTTTTTCATTGGCTCTGGCATTGGCATTGCATAGCGAGGGTGTTTTTCTGCGGGTTCAAAAGCATACTGCATTTTACAGTTATAGAAGCATCGAATCGGTTTGTGCAATAACCAGCATTTAAATGGAGTTTCTTTGAAAGGATCTCTGCATCGCATTTGCAATGAAAGTGTCCCTTTCAACCCCCCCAAAAATGTCATCTTATCGTGTTTTGAATTGTGAATGCTCGAGACAGGGCAAGACTTGAGAGCCTAAATGGCACCATCAAAAGGCCCATGTACCTATCGACGTCAAATCCTTGCCTCCCTAGTCACTGTTGTTATCTGAAAACCTAGCTTAGGCATCGTGTCACCTGCCACTTCTTCCCATACAACTTACTCCATAACGCTCGATATTGGGAAACCCAACTTGCCACGATCGAACCCCAAATTTTCCCAGTCATCTTTTGTGGCCTAGCAGCATAGATCAAAGCGCTGAAGCTAATCATTGAATTTAAAATCACAAACATTGCTGGTTTTAATACTAAACTCTTGATAGGCAGGTACCTAATTTACTTTTCATAGAGGTATGGCAATGACCAGAGCGTCGTGTGTCGGTGATTCCTCAAATCAACATATTGGAGTCGAAGAACCTGACTATGACTTGGACTGGGACACCGAGAATACGTATTCGACGATTTCTCTAACCTAGCTTTTTACGCGGCCTAACAGTCGATTCCGAGATAAGAATATAGTCATTTTCTCTACTGCTATAAAGAAACAAGGGTATTGAAGAGCGGTTACGGGTGTTGTGATCCCTTGACCTTGACTTAGAAGGATAAATCAATAGAGGTTTTTGGGAGGCAACATCTGGTTATGAGAGTGCAACCTGACGGTAGCAGTTACACCAATTTCTTTTGACATCTCTCATTTATCGCTCAACCGAATTTGTTGCGGTGATGTAGTTGATAATCGAAGTATAGATGATGCCCGTTGTCTATGGCCAAGACTGCATCGAGCCTAACTCTACTAAGTAGGATCAAATCTCACTTCCACTCAACACTCCACGTAGGCTTTCCTTTCCTAAAAATAACAATCTCAACGCCCTCTCCTTTAATACTCTCCCTAATAACCTCGGTTCCCTTCCTTAAAGCAATAACCTCCTTACTCGACTCCACACCATAGAACTCTCTTCCAAAGCCTCCCAAGAAACCGATCAGCACATCTTTCGTTACATCATCCTCCGTAATCAATTTCCTCTTGATAGCCTCTTCGAAAGCATCGAGGACAAGGGAGGTTACGTTGGGCTGGGTAAAGACTCCCGCCGACGTTTTTCGCGATGCGTTGGCACCGGTTTTAGCGCTGACATCGTGGGGTGCGGAGTCGCTACCGAGAAAGAACTTGCCGGTGCTTGTTATTGCGGCGGTGATGAGAGCATCTCGATCGCTGGGGAGTTTTGCTACCTGTGGGGAGGGTTGGCATTAGTGTTACTGCGTGGTATTGTGAAGTTTGGGGAGAGTTGGTTCCAGAGAGAGTGCGTATTTTGTATGGTCCAGGAGTGAGTACGTACTGGTTTGCAGAAGCAGAATGGATCGTCGGACCTTGAGCCAGGAATACAGAGTCAGCTAACTTGTTCTGGAGATTCTAAGAGCAGCTCAGACGTGATTTAGGAGTAAAGAGCAATAACCCTCAGAAAGTAAATTCTACTCCAAAGTTCTGACTTACCAATCGTCGATCGTAAGGAACAGGTGATGAGCTGTGATAGTTCCTACCACGGTGGGACCGCACTTCTTGACGGCAGCGATAGCTGCTGCGGTTGTGCAGTGCTCGAGTACGATTTTCAGCTATTACAAAAGTTGTCAGATCTGAGCATCAGAAAAATACGTCTTTAAAAATCAGGGTATAAGTTTACACACTTTTGGGAACTTGGAGTGGATGCTGAGGAGGGTTACAAGGAAGCTGGATTCAGCGTTAAGGATGGTGATGTCTTTAGCGTGATCAGAGGGACACTGCTCAGGAAGTTGGTGTCAGCATTGCTTCTTTAGAAAGCTTTGTGTGGACCAAGATATGGTTTAGCAGTAGAGAGACATGTATCAAGAGTAGAGACGAACTTCGCCGTGGAGGTTCAGCACAAGGCCACATTCTTGCATTGCTTCGAAGACTAATGGCACAATTAGCACCATATTTGAGCATCAAGAGATTGTCAAAGTTTACCGGGGTAGAAAGGCTCGTAAGAAATTACGCCAGAGCTTGAGTTTGTTGTCACGCCAGCTGGGTACGACTTAATACCTAGCAATCGCATTCATTAGTCGGAAGTACTTTAAACTCTTCTTTCTCATCTTATACGTATATTTACCGACGATACCAGCAGCTTTGGCTTCTCGCACAATATCAGGACTTAAGCTCGAATGGAGGTAGAGAGTCATGAGAAAGTTGGTTTTAGAGTCCAGGACTTCGAGCCGCTCCTTATATGCGAGAGCGCTGGCCACAGTTGTGATCGGGGGAACGAGGTTAGGCATAACCTGTAAGTTTCAGCATTGCGAAGAGTAATGGGGCTATCTTTTCCTTCCCTCTCATTCACTTACATAACAACAGTCGACACCACCCTGACGAATGGTAGGAACCAAAGCGTTCAGCATAGCAGCACCATCGCGCAAATGCACATGGACTAAGAAATGTCAAAATTCAGGCTTAGTGAGAGTTAACTCAGACATGGTAATGAATTATTGAGGGATGATTTTGCTTCAAAAGGTTGAATACACACAGTCTGCGCTGGCTGGGAGCTCCAGGCCGTCGAATTTGGTGGCAAGAGTCATTATTGGAGCTGAGAAAGATGTCAGCTTTGGCTACAGAGTCGATGGGGGCAATGAAAGGCTCAATATGCACAACCAAGAAAAGGGAACTTGGCAGCGGCCAAGTAGTAATCGGGATGCGTTTTTAATCTGAGTCAGGATCCAAGTATGTACAACTTCACTTGAAGAGCACAAGCTTGCCTTTGGTATACCCGCGCCATGGAGGCTCCTTCGTCCCATTACGCATAAAGTTGAAGTCTGATAGAGACTACAATATTCTCGAGTGGAGATTGACGATGTTGTAGCGATATGCTAGGAGCTAGAGAGCCCAAATCTTTGCTGACGTGGCATGTAATGATTCATTAGGACAGCTAGGTACAGGGCGAAGCGCAGAACAGTTCTTCACTGAGCGTCGCGAATTCCAGACATATGAGAAAATAAAGAATGTGGCATACCTGAAATGTTGAGTGAAGTGCACAAAAGTAGGTAAGTAGGTAGGCCTCGGAATCGAAGAAATTGTGCAGTCCAAGTGTGGGTTTTAGCGTCGTCGCATGATCCACCAATCACGGCAAAGTATCACAGAAAGGGGCTCGCCTCACGTCGCCTCTATGCAGCAGTTACTCATTCTATGTGAAGTCTGTAATAGAAGCTACAATACAGTAGACTTTATTTCTCTTCCATTCGTTGTCTGCATTCAGAATCATCGCATCCACCTCTGGAGATCCCTTCTAATACGCCATACAACCATTGTTAAAAGCAGTCCTCTCTACGCCCCCAGAAGCGCCGATCCCGAAATTTTGCCCAGTACAATGTAAAGTAGAAGTCATTCATCAATAATCAAACAATAATTTGTCACTCACTTCTTCTTTCCCTTGCCTTTGGCCTTGCTTTTTGAAACTGGGGCTTCGGATTGAACACTCGAGGCTCGAGATGATGGAGCTGCAGATGTGGCCTTGCTTGCGCCTCCGGATTTGACGTTGTCGAGAGCCTTGTTCTGAATGGAAAGTCAGCACTTACACAAAACAAAGGCAAAACTAGTCAACCATCTTACCTTGACGCCGTTCTTAGCCTTCTTCTTTGATGGTGCCATTCCAAGCACACTGTCCTCATCATTCTCGTCATCCTCTAGCTCCCGCTTGCCCTTACCGTTGGTCGTTCCGTTTGTTCCCTTCTCTTTTGTGGCTGAGGAATCCTCGAACTCTCTAGCAACGGTAGTAAGAAGAGTGGTGCATCGTCTGCTGATCTCAATCGGCGTTCGACTCAAGAAGAACCAATCAAATCGGAAGAGGGGGCTTTCTC
The DNA here is from genome assembly GCA_026119845.1 of Pezicula carpinea. Lineage (NCBI taxonomy): Eukaryota > Fungi > Ascomycota > Leotiomycetes > Helotiales > Dermateaceae > Pezicula > Pezicula carpinea. The sequence continues at coordinate 539,811 of JALRMK010000020.1, forward strand.
GTATCTCATCGCGAATACGTTCGAAGATACCCTCGCTATCGACGCCGAATTTGTCTAGAAGTACAAGTAAGAAACGGTCCTCCTCTTCGGTGTAGACTTTTTTGTTCGTTGTCGAGACCGAGTAGTTAATCTTTAGCTGTTGCAATGGAACACGGTATTGTAACATCTTCTTTCGCAACATCTTCCGCTGATGCTCGATCTTACGAGTCTTCTCCTCTCCAGCCTCGATCAAACTGATGTACTTAGAGTAATCGGCAATCTCGGTATAACGAGCCCAGAAGACCTTTGCGTAGGCCTTGATCTCATCACTGGACTTGCTGTCAACCTCGTTTGCAATTTGCTCAAAATCCTTTCGCCCATACTTGGCAGAGCCATTTATGAACTGCTGGAAGTCTCGTCGATTCCATTCTGCAAAGCCCTGCGTTGATAGCCGCTGTTTCTCCTCTTGCTCTTCTTCTGTGAGTGGCGTGGCATTGTCTATTTCCTCTTGGTCTAATGCACGTTCGGCCTCCCGATCTGACAACTCCTCGTCCGCACCATCTGGGAGAGGAACTTTGTAACCTATCTCTTTGCGATGGAATGCAGTCTCACGATCTTGCAAATCTCGAAGCATTCCTGGGAAGAACTGGTAATCGTGAACTGTTACCTGCTTAGGAGCACGCGGAGCCTTGGGCTTAGGGTCTGCAACGCGGCCACCAGTGGATAAAGCCTGCTTGTAATACTTGTCCATCGAGTATGACTGTTCTTTGCGCTCGCGTTTAGCTGGGTTGATCCAGTTTATACCAATCTCCTTCTTCTTGTTGGTGAAATCCTGGCCATTCCACTCATAGGCGGATTCCGAAGTGAACTTTTGAAGGTCATCGATTCCAAGCTGGTCGTATCGGGCGTTGAGCTCAGCAGTACGCTTCTCACCATGCCTAAGAATTTCGTCAATGTCGTCATCATTGAATTCTGCACCTTTCTGTGCGAGCGTTCCAGTTGCCCCGGTGCTTTGGAAAACTTTCTCGGCACCGTGCTGAATCATGTTAAGCAGCTCATCTTTGTTGGCAGCAGCCTTTGCCGCAATTTGAGCACGGCCTTGTTGGATGACCAACTGATCAAGACGAAGCTTTTGGGCGGCGCGCTCCAGCACCTTCTCCTCGATGGCGTTTTCGGTGACAAATCTGTAAACAACTACCTGTTTCTTCTGTCCGATTCTGTGTGCCCGGTCCATAGCTTGAAGATCTGCTTGTGGGTTCCAGTCACTGTCGTAGAGGACAACAATGTCTGCACTGGTCAAGTTGATACCGAGACCTCCAGCGCGGGTCGTGAGGAGAAAAACAAACTTTTCAGAGCCCTCTTTGTTGTAATCATCAATAGCAGCGATACGGTCCTCATGCGCAGTACCACCATCAATTCGGCAGTATTTGAATTCGCGGAAAACACAGTAGTCCTCAAGGATGTCCAACAATCGGCTCATCTGAGAAAAGATCAGAACTCGACTGCCTTGCTTCTTCAGGCGAACCAGTAGTCTATCAAGCATGACCATTTTGCCGGCATTGAAGACCAAATGCTCATCGGTTGTGTAAGGAGGTCCAGGTTCGGCGCCTTCGAAAAGATAGGGATGGTTGCAGCACTTTCGAAGTTGCATGACGATGTTCAAGAGACGAGTCTTTGACTCGCGCTTTCCTCCAGCACCGTTGACAGCGTCGATATCCTTCTCCAGAATCTTCTTGTACCACTTTACTTGCATGTCAGACATGCCGATATACAAGTTGACTTCCTTCTTTGGCAACAAGCTTTTTTCCACGTCAGCCTTGACACGGCGAAGCAAGAAGGGTCGGAGAACGCGATGGAGTTGTTGGACAACGGTATCTTGGTCTTCACCTTGGCCTGAAAACCACTGGTCAAAAGCCTCTGCTTCACCGAAGACATCTGGTAGCAAGAAATTGAGCAAAGCCCAAAGTTCGTGCAAGTTATTCTGAAGAGGGGTACCGGTGATTAGAAGACGGTTTCGAGAGTTGAAAACACGGATAACCTGAGCCAAAGACGACTCCTCATTTTTGATACGGTGTGCCTCATCAATAATGATGTATTCCCAGGCGAACTTCTTGAGATGCGCCTTCTCACGGAGAATCATCTCGTAACTTGTGATGCAAACATCGAACTTCTCGTCAACTAGGCGCTCATTGATCAGGGCATGACGCTCGTCCTTGGCTCCCTGGAGAACAAGGACATTAACCTCAGGTGTCCAATTGTTGAATTCTCTCTTCCAGTTGTCGAGAGTAGATTTTGGGACAACCACCAGATGTGGTCCAGTAATGCCCATGATGTGCCTCAGATATCCCAGAAAAGAAATTGTCTGCAGCGTCTTTCCGAGGCCCATCTCATCTGCAAGAATACCGGAAATACCATTCTCGTGGAGAGAAATAAGCCAATTAAGACCTGCCACCTGATAATCGCGCATAGTTCCGTTAATGAAGCCTGGCGACTCGCGGAAGACTGTCTCGGCGGATCCTCCAACCTTCTCGTCCTTCAAAAGCTCTGCGTCTTCCTCGGCCTCCGTTCTCCGACCTCGTCCAGCAGCTGCACCCCCCTTCCTATCGATCCCTTTCTTTGTCTTAGCCGCCTCTGCATTTTGGCGGTCAATCTCGTGCATAATCTCCTTAATTCGTGGATTAGGGTTTGTGTCAATGAAATGCCGGAAGAGGTCTGTGAGGCCCAAGAGATATCTGAATCGGCGGATTGAATCGTCCTCCTGTAATCCAAATTGGATTAGCAAGCCGTTCTGCTCTATCTACGCCCTTGGAGTATGCCTCACCTTTGATTCTCCAAGTCTATCATGCTTCTTTCCAAACACACTTCGACGCAACTGCGTCGCCTCTGACCTTCGCTTCCTACCATCGGCAGTGAGTGGTTCGCCTGCAACGCTGCTGGCTGTTGTGTTCGGATTTGTGTCCGAGTCTTCTGTGTAATCCGGTGTCGCGTCAACTTCCTACAGTACAATGTCAGCCTTTTTGAATCTTCATATATCTCAAAATGAAAAGTGTTTCGATAGGTACAAGCGCAAGGGTGACACGCAAAGTGACTTGGAGGAACATACCATTGGGTCGACTGGCAGCTGCTCAACGTCTGAATCGGCTGCCATCGATAGATCAGAAGCGCTGCCACTTTCGCGGTTGGACCGTGTTGGACCCATCTTCAATAGACTTTCTCCTTCAACAACCCGCAAGGGACTTAGAGAGTACCTAGCGAGTTCCTATGGCACTTGTTCTAGTTGCCAAAGTGCTGAATGACGTTCCTCGGTCGCGTTGGCGATGAAACAGCCTCTGTATGCTGAGGTTGTAGACGGGTGGTGCAGGTTGGCAAGTAGAGGCTGAACTTTTGGGCGCGTCTTCACTAGAATGCGCGCGAGGAGGAACTCTGGCGCTAGGCCTCGCTAAGTCGTCGCATGCTCTTAAAGTGGTCTCTATGACTAAGCATCGGATAAATATTGCTCCTTTCTCCCTGCGTAGTAAGAAGTTGAGATGCGGACAAAGGAAGAAACAGTCACGATCCGTCAACGATCTTTAAATACCAGCTGCACCCGAGGAGTACGACTTGGAGCCAGCAGCACACCACTTTCGTTTCTTTGCATACATTATTGTCAGTACAGTCATTCACAAAAGGTACGTTGCTCAAATACCATATAGTCGTCGCCTCATTCCCCTAGCGCCCTTGTTAACTTGCTACCTTTTAGTCTTAACCTCATTTACCACACGAATAAGCTATGGATTCCATGCGAAGTCTAAACACTTCTCTTCCTGGGACCTCGCCATCGAAAAACCAGACTGGCGAGCCACCGGAGCAACTCCTGCAAGCATTCAAAGCTGCTGCATTATCGGTGACGAAACTATACAAGACTGCGGCCGCAGATCAAGGAAAGGCACGATCGGAAGGCTATCAAGATGCGCTGGACGATCTGTTGATATATCTGGACAAAGAAGATATTGGCTTGAGTGATGGCGAAGGGTGGAGGATCCGAAGATGGGCCACAGAGAGACTGGATGGCCGAGGCTCAGTACCCGCCGATGAAGAGGAGGAGGTTTCCGAGAAAGTAGATCGTGGATCATCACCAGTAGTTCAACGATCACAAAGCGCTACACGTGTATCATCTTCGACAACAAGGACGAGAACAGCGTCGCCAGTACGGACAGAGTCAACCCCACCAATCGTGGTTCAGCCAAGCATCAACGAGCATATCACCAATATAGGCCCTCCTCAAGGTTCATTCACTTTTCGATCATCACACGCTTATCCACAAGATGCAGACATGGGACTTTCCGAGCTGGATCTTTCAGATAGCAAGACCCAAAATCACGATGTATCACATGCTACAAATCAAACGCCTGGCATCACCATTACACGCCCACCTAGAACAAACCCCCGACACAACAATCACCCCACGAGAACATCTCGAGCTTCAGGCACGATAGGTAGAGGTGCGGGGCAGAAGCGCAAGATGGATTTTGGAGAATTTTTCGACCTTGGGAATTTAGGGAAAGACGGTTTTGGTGGTTCTGGTGGGGGTCCAAAGCGGGGCAGATTTGCCTGAGCGGCCGACGGTTTTTAGACTCGAACATTCTATACCCATCCGTTCTACAACGGAACGAGGACATATCAGATCAGTCTTTGGGGCCAGCGTGCATCAGCGAATGGCGTACACGGTGATCGTAAATCTACGATAATTCACATTGCATTGGGAGGAGCTTTGGGGGTCAACTTTGGAGCGGCATGGAGCCTGGAAGGCCCTGATGGAGGGGGTTATGTGGTTTTGGGATACTGGCGGACGACGGACGGCTCTCTTCGTGATAGATTTGGTGGGAACGGGGTTCCCGGCGTTGATACGAAATGTGTCTGACGAGGACACGGCATAGACTGGTTGAGTTTGACCCAGTCAAACGTTATTCAGGCTTGAAGACCCTTATCGACATTGATGATTATGCAAGCTAGATACCGATACTGTAGTTGATTTTGTTGATAGTCCGGCTTTCAAGATTATAATCCCCCTATTAGCTGTTATCCCTACTCCTCAACCACTGTTTGAAATCGTGCCCCATATCTTGGGTAAATCTTACATAGAGGCGTCCCTCGTTTGCCTTTTAAACCTTGCTTTGCTGCCATTGGTCATTTGCCATCGATGCTCCTTTCATTCTTGATCATGTTGCCGAAGGTGGTAGAATGGTTTGGAGGTTAGTGCACTGAGTCAAACACTTGAACCCGAACAGCAACCCTCGGCCTTCAGATTCGATATAACCAAGTACTCGCCAGGGCTCACGAATCCCGTATGTTCTTGAAGCACCATGAAAAGTGAAGTGCCAGATCTCTTGTCCTCAATGTTTCAATATACATACCACCGACCCGGAATCCCTCTTTACAATTGTGGTAATCCGCAAAGCGACGTCTGACTGAAAATAAAATCCTATCCTTTGCCTTCCTTCAGGTACAGGATAAATGAAAAGATCATGTAGAAACCTCGTCCAGATTCCAGAAGTGGTTCCAGCAAGTAATAGTCGACATGTCAGCTCAGACTGCTCAGCTCTGACAGAGTGGCTTCTCGTAGGTAAGGCTTGTGTAACCATAAGCACCTTGTGCTTCGTTTACGCATCGCATCTATTACGCACCATTATACGAGACTGCTATTTTCAAATGAAATAAGAACGGCTCCAATTTCCTTCTGTGCCTATCCTCACATGCCAAAAGACACAGTACTTTCCAGAGTGACACATTCACCCAAGTTCACCAACCGACATACCAACGAGAACTGTTATCAGAGACACAAACACACGCGACCAAGAAAAGAAATCTGCGAAGTGACACCTTACCTCAAGATAACCTCCAGTCCATCAACTCAAGTCGGACTTCGTCATGCCATTTCATGAACACTCAGTGCAGTTTCGTACCAGAGACATACATACACACGCGACCGATGCCATTTGCCATCGATATCATCACCGGTAGAAGATGAAGTGGTGGCGGCGAAGCCATCATCTGAACAACAAGCAAACCCTCGAATAGGATACACCGGATACACATTGCGCAGAAGGGTCGAAGGCAAGACATTACAGTCAAGCTGATCATGTACCATGTGCCGGCATACCAGGGCATTCTCAGCGCATCAACACACTCGTTCGTCCACGCATCGTGGGGGCTCCTGCTTGTTCAGGGGAGTTTGTCCTGTGCTATGAGGTGCAAGGCATGAAAATAGCGTCATCTGGTGCCAGAATAGAAGCGCCATTCAGGGGATGCAGACATGATTGCAGCGCAGGAAATCTTGAATCTTGATCTCGGTCGAAGATCATGACAGTCCTAGGACCAAGTGGCAAAAGGACAAGGTACTCTGCAGCGAAGAAGGCAGGTTTCCAAAGTTGGTTCCCTTGTTCTGGGGGGTGCTGATGGCTGTTTCAAGCGATATTCACGATAGCAAAAGCAGGATAGCTCAGGGCTAGCCAGGAAATGCTCCGCGGCGGGTTGTGATTGTTTCCTGCATTGTGCGAGCGAATGGGGAGGCTTGCCTTGTCCTGGACGGCTTTATGCTCGAGTGGGTGAAGGTGGGAGTTTGTTTGGGAGCTGAACTATTGTGTGCATCGAGGGAGGTTGTGGCCATCAGTTGCGATGACGTCGTGTGGTCCGAGGGTGATGGTGTTGCTGGCGTGTGTTTCTGGGCTCCTGGTATTTTGGGGCATCTGTTATCTGTACCTACAGAGTACGGTCAAGCGTTCTGTCATACAGCAGGTCTGGGCGAACGAAGCTTGACAATAGCATGACAGCTGTGTGGCGCCCCGTTATCAGCTTGGCTTCCTTATCACACAGCCAGCGTGGCCGGGGTGTGCCTGCTCGGAGCTTAGCTTGCGGATGATCCCATGGTTCAAGCGTAAAGCGGCACACAGGATTTCTGTCTACATATCTGCACTTCTTCTCTTGCCATCTGACTGGCAATACTGGTCGTTCGGAGCAGAAAAGGAGCTTTCAACAGTGCACGAGGGCCGCCGCTTTCCTGTCTGATCTGCCGGAGGTGCTTTGGACATCAATCACCTCGCCTCGCTTCGATTGCAAGTGTCGTTGTTGCTAGCAGGTGGTGTCCCGCAGAAGAACTCCTGTTCCATGCCATCCTATCATATCATATCGACACCATCATGCTACGACTCCTGTACTGTACTCCCAGCATCGCGAACCGGGCATGGGCTGGCTGGCTGCTGAGACACGAAAGTCATGGGCAGTAAGTGTCGCCTTTCTTCGGCACCAAAGTCCCCTTCAGCAGACCTCGTCGCCCATCCCACCAGGTGGAGCTGCTGCTGCTGCTGCTGCTGCCCATCGGCGCGTGAAGGTGCCATTCGTCCCAAGATCGAGCGACCCCCCTTCCCCCGGGCCTGGGATCATTGGGTGTGGCACGATGCCTACAAGCAAGCTTCACGCCTGCCGCAGCTCAGGGATGCAGACCATTATTACCACAGTATTGCAGAGATGACGCCGCCCCCCGTCCTGGCTGAGCGGCTTTCGCAGGACCTCCACCCCCCCAGCCCAGTCTGAGCCATCAAACACAGATCTGGCGATGGCATGGGCGTTGTGGTCGAAATGCTGCGAGGCCCTGATCTGAGCTTCTGCAGGAGGGTGAGGTAGAGACTCCTAAGCAGCTATATATTCACCCTTCCCATCTCTTTCTTCCTCTCCCCTTCATACCACTCCTCCATCTCTCCCAATCATCCATATACATTCATCACTTCCACACTTTGCAACCAATCGTCTCATTATGTCTGCTCTTCAAGGACTTCAGAGAGTTAAGCTCGTCCCCAACAAGGCTTACAAGAGATCCGGTCTTAAGTCCTATGTCTATCTTCTCAACAAATGGGGCTTTGAGCCCACCAAAGAGGGCCCTTACTGCCAGATAAACAAGGTTGTTCAGTCTGGTCACCACGGCCATTTCCACAAGCATGGAGGCAAGGCCACGACCCACCGCGTCCTGGCCAAGAAGGCAGCTTCTGGGGACGGAACGACTGGTGAGGTGCCCGCCGAAGACCAACAGAACGACTCGGAGTATCTCTGTGAAGTTGCCATTGGCACTCCAGCTCAAAACCTCCTTTTGGACTTCGATACCGGATCTGCTGATCTCTGGGTAAGATCACCCTTCTTTCCTTCTACTTCGCGGTGCTATATCTGACTTGCAATTCAGGTCTGGTCCACCGAGCTCTCATCCTCCATCAAGTCTCAAGGCGCTAGTAGCCACACAATCTACGACCCAACCAAGTCATCCACATACAAGGCAGCTTCTGGCTCAACATGGCAGATCTCCTACGGAGATTCCTCTTCCGCCTCAGGCACCGTTGGTACAGACAATGTGACCATTGGCGGTCTTACTATCAAGAACCAAGCCATTGAGCTCGCCAACAAGCTGTCTGATCAATTCGTCCAAGGTGCTGGGGATGGACTCCTTGGCCTGGCTTGGGGAACAATCAACACAGTCTCGCCAAAGGCAGTTCAGACTCCTGTCGAGAACATGATTAGTCAAGACGATATTCCCAAGACAGCTGAGCTCTTCACAGCCAACCTTGGAAGCTGGCGTGATGCTGATGAAGCCGACAAGGTTAGTTGCATTCAGTACATTTCTTCTGAAGTTCGTGTGCTAATATCATCTAGGGTGTAAGCTTCTACACCTTCGGATACATTGACCAAGATGTCGTTAAGGCATCCGGTCAGGTAAGCATATGCCACTATGTAATGAACCTTCGTTTGATCTAACCACTTTTTATAGGACATCTACTACACTCCTGTGGATAACTCCCAAGGATTCTGGCAATTCGACTCTACTTCGGCCACTGTCAATGGCAAGACTGTTGACCAGAGTGGTAACACTGCTATTGCCGACACCGGAACCACTCTTGCCCTGGTTGCCGATGCTACGGTCGAGGCAATCTATGCTGCTATTCCAGGCTCCAAATACGATTCCACCCAGCAAGGTTACGTGTTCCCAAGCAGCACATCTGCTGATGACCTTCCAGTCGTCACTTTTGCCGTTGGTGGCAAGCAATTTGCTGTTCAGAAGGAGGATCTCGGATTCGCTGATGCTGGTAACGGAATGGTCTACGGTGGTATTCAATCCAGGGGTACCATGACTTTTGACATTCTTGGAGACACCTTCTTGAAGGGTATCTACGCTATCTTCGACCAGGGCAACACCCAGTTTGGTGCTGTTCAGAGAACAGAGGCTACACAGAATACCTCTGCTCCTCCCTCTTAAGTGCTCGGGAGTTTGTATACGGATATGACGAGATGACCAGGTTGTTTAAGCATTGGGATGGGATATTGGATCTGGGTTGGAATAGCATGGGTAATGAGGAAAGATCATTCTGAATAGGAATAGAATCGAAGTCTTCATCCTTCATCACGATAAAATGTGCATCCTCTGAAATTTGCCAGTCGTCCTGCGTCAAATAGATACCAGTAACCAGGCAGATGCATCGTAACGCACTTCCTAAGTAGGTAGGAGAAGAAATGGTTCAGCTGTCAACCGACACGCCAAAAGCAAGGAGCCACGGATGATCACGTAGATTCGCGACCGAGCTTGAAGGATTATGCCTTGCGTTCTTTACAATACCAGAGGCAATAATGCCAGTAGACACCTGTAACCCGGTTGTTGCGCACATCATCATGCACTTAACTGCTGAAATGAAGCTCGGAAGGCAGAAAGTGTATCTCGCGATGAGTAATAGCGATGGCCATCATATTGATACTAGGGAGCAAAGTCGATTTATGATATAACGACGATTACCTTCTGCAGACTTACATACCTTAGGTACCTACCTTAGGCATTAAAGTACGGTACTGTAGTACTCGGTACAGGAGAAAATCCACGGGCAACCTACCTTGCCTCGCTAGGCTAAATGGCGGGGTTAAGGCCGTAGGCAAGTCCGTTCGCGTTCGACGTCATCTGGACCGGGAGCCCTTGTCGGCCAGGACGTTGGCGCTACGGGCGAGGCTGTGCTTGGCGGGCAGAGGGCCGGCAGGCAACGGCAGGATCCCGATCTGGATGCGGTGGCACGAGTGGAAGGATGGCTGTCGGTTCGCTGGCTTCGAGGCTGGGAGGTCCTGGGCAGGATGTGCGGGCAGTTTACTTGCTGTAGTACTACTACTGTCCAGTATCGCATTGCCATTGAGTGCTTTTGTGCAAGAGGCGATCGGTGCTTGGCTGCGTAGGCGGGAATCTTAAGGTTGGTTGAAAGGTGGTGGTGTGCATGTGCCCTCTCTTTGCTGTTCTTGAAGAGCGACAAGCAGGCCACTCCTTTGTGTGGGTTGATCCAATCTCACCATGTTTGCCCTGAGAAGGAGTGAGGCGCTCTGTGAGAAGGAGAGGGAGGAGAGGGAGGAGAGGGAGGCTGAGATGCAGAGGGAGAGGGATCTTGCAGCCAGGACGCTGAGGAAGGGAAAGGGTCTTGTTAGGTGAGTGGTTCTTTGCGCTTTTCCTTTGCGCGCGAGAGGGGTCGGTCTGGATTGGATTTGGAATCTTGGATATCTTGTTCTCGACTCTAGATCGACCGAGCGGGGACAAATCAGGCTTCAAATCAAACCAGCATCAGCTCAGCTCAGCTCTGCTGCTGCGTCCAACACCTGCCTGCAGATTGGTGGCTGAGTTGCATATCTTACTTCCCCCAGGTTGGCTGGCAGATCGTGAAGTTGTTCAAGTCTGATCTGTTGCTTCTCCCGCTTTCCAGATCGTCAGCCTCCTGTCATACCGACTTTTCCTGTTGTCAACACTACTTCTTACCTCCTTAGGTACCTACAAGAAGTCACTGAAGGACCTTACTTACCTGGATCCCAAACAGAAAGTTGAGATCACACCAACCTCACAATATCCTCCTCTACATACAGCCACCACAATCACCTCCATCGAGCTTGCAGAGCAGCCCACGATATTCCACAGAGACCCAGTCACCAGAATCTGAACGAGGCCGCGGGCGACGCTTCTCATTATTCTCCAAGATGTCTACCGCTACAAACACCCCGGTGCAAGCTATCCAGGAGCCACCTAAATCACCATCCAATATAGCGAACAAGGATACCGGATTCCATGAACCTTTTAATCATGGTTTGTATTTCCTGTCTCGCCCTCTTGAACCTGCTTCACTTTGACGAGAATGCGTTGCTGACTTTTGGGTGGATTAATTAAAGAGCGAAACACAACCCTTACGCACCCCGATGCCGATACTTCGAAAGATGCCACGATCGAAGGACCCGAAATTTCAGTTGCCCGTTCGCACTCACGCAAGCTTTCTTTCCTGAGTCATCGGAGCAAGGGAAGTAATGTCTCGGGGAAGATTGATCCTTCTGTGTTTGAGAATATGGATAGTCCTAACGGGAATGACGGGGGGTTGTACGCTGATATTCAGTATGCGGACGGTTCCAAGGAGAACAACGGAGTCAGTATAAATGGTGGGAATGCGGATGCGAATGGGGAAGTTCGACGTGAGACCGATGAGCAGCCCTATATGGAGGGTGGGAGAAAGAAGGGTGTCTTGAGGAAGATGAATAAGGGTTGAAGGGACAACAAAAGTACTGAAATTTCTGCTTAGGTTGTAACTATGGGGGACTATATCGGATTGAGCGTGGGGTAGCGTGGAGTTGCGTGGTTCTGCTTGTGCTTTTGGGAGCGATTAAGCGTTGGACTGGAGCCTGGGCTTTTGCTAGATTACAAGTACGACGGATATGTGTGTACCTTCAGCATTTCATCCTTCGTTTTTAGAAACAGGTAGCTATTGTAATGCCCATGTCCAGTAACTCCTGTTCATTTCTGTCCCGGGACCAACACCTATTAATCATTGAGATACTTTAAGGCGTAGTAGACCTCATACCCCCATAATTCCTCATCAATCATTACATTCTCCCATCTAACTCCCACGATAAGTCGTGTAACTATACGGCCCAAGCAGTAACGGCACATGATAATGTTCCCCAACCTTCACAAAAAAGCTCAACTCAACAACCGGCCAGAATGTCTTCCCCTCCCCATAATAAGCCCCAGTACCAAACTTCAACTTCCAAACCGTCTGTTTGTCCCCCTGCCCGGCAATCTTCAATATCTGTTCGACTGATTGTGGGATCCCATCACCTTCCTTCTCAGCCTCCCAATTTGTGACTCGTCCGTCGCTGTTAGTTACCGCGCAGAAGGAACCTATAAGGCCGGGGTTGAGCGAGGTGAGAGTTACAATCATCCGGGGCGCAGGTCGCCCGGTTAGGGTATCGAGGACGTGGCAGGTTATGGGGTCTTTTTCTCGGGCGGCGGTGGTGGTACTAGCCATTTCCGGGTCGGGGAATTGTGTTGGAGAGGCTACGGAGTATGAGGTGGGAGGTGAGTTAAGTGCTTGGAGGAGTTGGGTGGTTGATGATGCTTCTCGAGATGTGGGGTTGAGGGGCATTCGATGGTTTTGAGTTTATTCGCGGGGTCCCTTGGGATTGAAGGAGTTCAGATGTTCAAGAGATAGTGAGGGAGCTTCTCTTCTGGTTTGTTATACCAAGAAGAGGATGCGCATGTAGGAGAAAGTCTTTGGCAAGCAGAGAGGTACTGAGAGGAGCTTTCAGAGGGAGTGAGCAGGGTGCCCCACCACAAAAAGTAGGGACCGGGGCCGGCCGTCGCTTTTTGACCTTCAGCCTCGTGGATGTGGGAAACCTCTTACAGTACTGCTTGTCCAGCCATCTCATCGAGGCTCAGAACTCGGCGTTAATAAAGTAGCAGTTTATGAAGAGATCAATATGACCTTGCACATCTCACTCATCACCCTCTAGTGTATATATACAAAGTCTTGTTGGAGTGGGTAGTTACAGTAGTGAAGCTTAGTGGAGGTTGGCGAAATGGCTAGCGTGTCGTCATGCGAACGCTGGACAGAAAGCCGACGAACGTTAAAGATGGATCTCAAATATTCAAGAAGCAACCCAAGTTAACAACATCTGGGCACGAAACAACACCTGTTCCTCCTCCCGTCCCCATATTCCTCACTCCACACTCGCAAGCATGTCTACTGCCGTAATCAACGCAGACGACGTCCTCGAGCCCACCCTCCAATCCATCCTCGACCAAAAGACCCTCCGTTGGATTTTCGTCGGTGGAAAAGGAGGAGTCGGAAAGACCACAACCTCTTGTTCCCTCGCTATTCAACTGGCAAGAGTGCGCCGCTCTGTCCTGCTCATCTCGACCGATCCAGCGCACAATCTCTCAGATGCGTTCTCGCAGAAGTTCGGCAAGGAGGCTAGACTCATCGATGGCTTTACAAACTTGAGTGCTATGGAGATTGATCCCAATGGCAGCATTCAGGATTTGATTGGGCAGGCTGATGAGGGTGAGGGTCCCGCTGCTGGGGTTGGCGGTATGATGCAGGATTTGGCATTTGCTGTGAGTGACTTCATTTCGTGAACATGCACGGCTTGCTAACTAGCTACAGATTCCTGGTATCGACGAGGCAATGTCCTTTGCCGAGGTTTTAAAACAAGTCAAATCGCTATCCTACGAGACCATTATATTTGACACTGCCCCTACTGGCCATACCCTCCGCTTCCTCCAGTTCCCAACTGTCCTTGAGAAAGCTCTTGCGAAGGTCTCTCAACTATCTACTCAGTTCGGCCCTATGTTAAATGGCATTCTTGGAGCCAACGGCGGTCTGCCAAATGGTGCAAACCTCAACGAGATGATGGAGAAGCTTGAGGGTCTACGAGAAACCATTAGCGAGGTCAACACGCAATTCAAGGACGAGAACATGACAACCTTTGTCTGTGTCTGTATACCAGAGTTCCTTTCACTCTACGAGACTGAACGCATGATCCAAGAACTGGCAAGCTATGGCATTGACACACATTGCATAGTTGTCAATCAGTTGTTGTTCCCCAAGGCAGGAAGCGAGTGTGAGCAGTGTAATGCTCGGAGGAAGATGCAGAAGAAGTACTTGGAGCAGATTGAGGAGTTGTACGATGAATTCAACGTCGTTAAGATGCCGCTGTTGGTGGAGGAAGTTAGAGGAAAGGAGCGATTGGAGAAATTCAGTGAGATGTTGATTAAACCATATGTACCACCTGCGGGAGGTCTATAGATGGCTAGACGCAATTGAGAGATACCCAAGGAACCACTCAGGTGTTCGTACTCTCGATTTTGTGATACATCAAGACGACATACAGGAAGGAGGTAAGCAAGCTACCAAAAGAAATTCTTAACTAGTAGCTCTTAGCTTCGGGCTTGCAGCATTCCTCTCTAATCAAAACAGAAGCAAATTTCATGTCCGACAAGTCAGCTCAACATTGACCTTCTGCTTATTCTTATAAACCTGAAATTCAAGTCAAGTCAATCCTCTTATCCAGCATCAACCTCAAGAATCGTTGTCATTACGATGGTTCTCCAATTACTTCATGATCTTCCCCGAGAGGTGCGCGACGAAATATATACGTACGTGTTATCATCCCCCATTGGTTCAATAGTACTATGCGAGAACTTCAGCACAAAGGGTCACTACAAACTTGCACCAATAAGCCCTATTCAATCCTTCAACGAGGGTCTCGATCCAAGAACCTACGATCCCGAGGAAATGGGCCTTTCACTACTTCGCACTTGCAAGGAAATCCACGAGGAAACGAAAAACATGAGTCAATATCTACAGAGTCGAGCTCCCTTGGCTCCTGTCTCGCAGCTCCACAGGTTTAGCTTTGGGAATATGTTGGAACGTAACGAGAGTGGAGATGGAGATAAAATACCCTCAACCGACTGAGTCAAGGGATGAGGATCTGGAGAATACGCAGAAGGCTTTTGCAGAGCTGGGGAAATGGGCAAGGGATGGAAAACTGAAGACTGTGACAGTGGTTCCGGGGGTGAATTGGAGTGGGATACAATTCGACAGGCTAATGCTCCTGGGCAGAAGGAGTGACGTGAATACTCAAGCCGACGAGAGATTTGCTCGCTTCCTCGCTTTGCTTCAGGTTGGGTCTCAATCTTGCTTGTCGGGCGTGGAAAGGAAGGTGGCCTTTAGAACAAAGTGGCTGAAACTGGAGCTGGGTCAGAAGCAGACGTGGACTAGAGTTCAGGATGCCAAAGAAGGCGATGATAATTGGGTCTTTACGCCGTCGACTTTCTTGGAGAAGATTCATGACGCGTGGGACGGGGATCTTTGGGTTGATGGGAATCTGTGCTTCAAAAGCCGGGTCCGGGTTATGGACCCCTTCAGAGTGGCTATGGAGAACTGATTTGCACAAGAGAGAAAAGGAAATAATTAATCAACCATCAAACATCAATCGATCGTCGTTGGCAGAATTTATATATGACGCTTTGATGCTTCCCCCGGCCCACAGAAAACCACTCTACGCGCTTTGTCGCGAAAAGACGCGGTCGCGCGTCGAGACCTCCCCAACCTCTTCAAATAAAAGTCTAGGACCCCATGTCATGTCCACCAAATCATTGTTAGTCGCAACCCACGAGCTTCACCTTCCATCCAAACTCTAGCTTCACAACATCGATCGCTATTGCTTCCAAATTAGAAAGTTTCTCAGTATGCCAGCAGCAATTAAAAAACGGAAGGTGTCGGCGACGCTCTCGAAGAACGCGGCTTCTCCCATCACCAAGCCTCGAGGTCTTGATGCTTTCACCAGGGTGTCCAAGGCAAGCAGCACTGCTAAATCGATCATCGATAAGAACAACCGTGTCGATTCTATCGCTACTACCCAACTGGAAAATAGTTCTATTTCTGAGAGAAAAAGAAAACTGAGTGATGTGGAGGTTGAGTCGGAAAGTGCTGTTGATGACCAGGCCTCAGAGGTGCTTTCCCAAGCATTGAACACCAAGAGAGATATTAAGCCATTGCCTCAAAGGCGATCGAACGTCTCAAAGCAATCTCCTAAGACTCCGCAGAAACCAATTGTCAACGAAGCGTCGACTCCGACCGAAAGTCCCACGAAAGGAGCCACGGGCCTCCTTGACCGACTTTTTCTCTCGAGCAAAAATAGCAAAAATAGCAAAACATCACCCCTCAGCTCAATTACTCTTGCATCCACAACCGATAATAATTCTATAATATGCCAAGAACTCCCAGACGAATTACTCGACCTCATCAACCTACACGCATCCTTTCTCACAGCTTTATCGCTTCACTACGCTCATAATGGAACACATTCTCCAGCAGACCTTCGGAATCTCTGCCCAGACGTAGCACGAGCATGGGGGAAACGACACGTTACCCTCGCAGATATCAGGAGGACCCTGGGGGTCATGAATACAGCTTACTCGGAGGAACAGAAAGGGCTGTCAAGACTCAGCCTATCAGATTATGCTCATGGGAAAATATGCATCGAGATACAAACCGAACCGGGACGGGCTGGGAAGATAGTGCGACCTTTGAATGAGAATCTAATGAACGAGATCTATACCCAGGGTCTTAGGAATCTGTGGCAGGGACGCAATGAGTTGGATACGGAAGCGAAAGAATTCATTGCGAGTCTGCCTATGGAACCAATTACAATATGCTCTTCGGTATTGAAGATGTCACCTCTGCTGGCAAAGGGACAACGGAGACTAGAAGACATGAAAGCTGGAATAATTATCAGGAAAGAGGAGGCCGCAAAGGAGAAGGCCGCAGCGGCGGCAATCCCAGCAGGTACCAGGCCAACACTTCTCCAACGTCTACGAGCCAAACAACTTGAAAGATCAACTCGACCTCCTCCTCCATCAAAAGTAGACCTTAGTCGCAGAGCAGCACTACAGCGAATTGAGGAAGTCGTTTCTGTGCTAGCGATCCTGAGCACGTCGAGTTCAGCGGGTCAACAACGAGTTTCCTTTACACTGCCGACTGTTCTCACCAAATTACGGGATTCCTCGAAGACGCCCATATCTAAGGAAGAAGGAGAGGCAATTCTCAGGTTATTGGCCACGGAGATTGCTCCAGCATGGGCCAAGATCGTGAAGATGGGAAAGGTGGAGGCACTGGTTGTTAATAGGGATGAGAGGGTCGCAGACGCAGAGATCAGAGAACGTGTTAAACGTGCTGCTTGATTCAGGACTGTATAAACGTATGATAGAAGATGGATGATCGTTGGATATGTCTCCAATGGGCTACTTGGATATTACAGTACAAGGCCTACGAAATAACGGTTTAGTATAATGGAGAGAACTCATCAGTTGAGAACTTCTTGTGCTGCTCTAGACCAATTGTGAGGGCCAGATTGATTCCTGGAATACCTTACTGCACTGTAAGTTACACACCAGGATCAATTGAGTCAGTCGACCGCTTAATTTACTGTTTTCTTACCAATCCCAACAGAACCCGGCATCAGCGAGTTTCACTGAACCCTGATGAAGAAGGATCTGTCCTATAGACCATACTAGAAATGACAGTCCTTTTAGAATCAAGCAATGAGAATTACTCTCAAAATGTGGGAAGAACGATTTGATTTTTGTTGACTTTTGGTGCTCTCATCTATTCTCTGTTTCGGATGACTTCTATGATCATAAACGCATGAACCATTGCTCTGCAGACCCGACCTCTGACCATCTTGCATCATGAAAATCATGAAAAGGATCCTTTACCATCCCGTCAAAAACATCACATCGTATCTTCCCCGCATCCCCAGACCAATCCCTCGAAGAAGTCAAAGCATCATCATGTAATGCAGTCTACTTCTTCTTAGGACCGAATCTGGGAGCCCCAATATCACTTCCCCTCAACTTAATACCCAATACCTTCTCCATAGCACCCAGAATCTTCTGGTCAGGCTGCGCCGTGCCACGCTCAAAGTCGGCGACAATGCCTTGTGTGGTGTTGCACTTGGTGGCTAGATCCTTCTGCGTCATCTTCGGCTCCATCTTCTGCCGCTGCTCGCTGATGACGGATCCGACTTCTTTGCCGACTGTATTGGGCTTGACGATATCATCGCTACGGTCGACTTTTGTTAGGTGCTGGCCTTCGACAGCGGGCTTGGATGCCTATCCCCAGAATCATTAGTCGAGGTAGTTTTGAGGAGGGGGAGGGGTAGTGGGGTGTGGGATGTTGGTGAAGGCTATCACATGAGTTCAATGGGGTGTCAACTTACAGAGTTTCCTGCACCAAACTTCTTCTCTGTGCCGATGATGCCTCCGCTTCGTTGTGCAGCGTTGAGAGCAGCCTTTCCTCGTACAACAGTCTCGCGCTCAGCCCCTCCACCCCCGCGAGTCTTGCTTCCAATCTTGGTGACGGAGTTCCAGTCTTCAGACATAGTGAGGGTTGTTTGGTGGTTGGTTTGGAATGTGAAGATGCAGTGCGGTGTGGTATTTGCAGTGTAGGAGTGGCGGTTGTGGTTGTCTGGATTTGTATGAAGGAGACAGTTTGCGGGAGAGGGAGAATGACAGAGATATTGACAGAAGCGGCAATGAGGCTGTGGCTGTGGTGTGGCCATCGCGGTGAGTGATCACGTGGTGGCTGACTGGCCGGGTGAATCAACAGGTGGCACTAGACCGCAAGCGACGAATGCCCCTGTAGATTATTGACTTCGGCAACGGGGAACTCTCAGATGCCTGGATGCTCGTGCCTTTGTGATATTCAGCTTCGAAACACCAACGCTGTACATCCTCGTATGATGTTTCCTCACACTCCATTCACCTAGTTGCTTGCACTTACACGTCTTGTACTGTACATAAAATCACAATGCAACAAGGGCGACCAAAATCTTCTTTGATCCCTTCTTGATTGCCACTTCCCTCTTGCAGTCTTGCGGACATCGATCGAGATTCAAGCCAACACCTCCAGCAAGGTCAGCAACCATGGATGCGGCATCGATTCTAAGGCTTTTGTCGTTGTCAGCTTTCTCGATACTGGGGGGTTCTCTAGACATTCAAGTCTTGTATGTCTGTATTCTCGTCAGGAACTGGGAGTATGTTAAGCAGACTGCAGGCCAGTACGTCTCCTACGTTCTCATCATTGACACCATCAAATGTTTGGTGTCTTTATCGATGCTGCTCCAAGGTATCCGCTACGTTAGAGGCCTTCTCCAGCAAAGCTCTGTGGTACCAGATGGAGTTCCAAACCCCATGCTATATCCGTGCAGAACAAGTCATACAAGGCTGTTCCCGAAGAAGCATACCTTCTCGTATTCGTACCTATTGGCGGGTATCCCAATCGGCTGGAAAGGGTCTGTTGGAGGATTCTTGTCTGCGGATGTTGAGCAGAAACCAGAATCATGGTTTTCCAGATGCTTTTCTTTAATGCCGCCTCAAGATAGCACGTGGTACACTGTTGATCCTGCTGATTACCTGGACCGTGGGTACGAGCATCTCGGGCTTGAAGGAAAACTTGAAAGGTATCTGCGCAGTCAGGTATGTGCTTGAATTATCTGACTAAAGTTTAATGTCTCTACTAATGCGAATTAGAATGTCCGAAGAGAGGACTATCCTTACGTATACCTATTGACAGCCCCGAAGTTTATGGGATACGTGTCAAACCCTGTATCTCTGTGGTGTATGTACTCCACAACAAGGGAGTTGACTGCCATGGTCCTCGAGGTCAACAACACTTTCAATGAGCGGCGGATGTATTTTGTGACAGGGGATGATCTGGTCCATCCGAGTGTGGATCAAGACCTCGAGTTCGATTGGCAAAACATAGAAAAAGCAGCGTACGAATTTGACGCTGCCCAAAGATCCTGCAAACCAAGGAAAACGAAAGTTTTTAGTCGATGCTGGACGAAAGATTTCTATGTTTCGCCCCTGAACTCTAGGAAGGGCTCGTACTCCCTTCTCGCGTATGACCCATTCTTTCCAGCGATGACTGGAAGTGGTCCGCTGAACGTCACCATCACACTGAATTCCAACAATTCCCACACCAAGCTTATAGCGCGGGTTTTCTCGAGTGGCGCTGCTCTCGACCCTGCAAATATGTCAGTTGTGGAAAAGATAAAGTTCCTTGCGGCTTGGTGGTGGGTTGGTTTCACGACGTTCTTTCCAAGGACTGTGTGGCAAGCTGGAAAGCTCGTTATAAAACGAAAACTTCAGTTTTTCACAAGGCCAGAACCTCTCGAAGGTACTATCGGTAGGCCCGCAGATAGCACAGAAGATGCCATTGCGTCGATATTCAGCAACTACCTGCGTCACTTGGTAGAAACCGCCGATGCGCCTGTAATTGTCAGATACATTCCAACTGGAATTTCGGAGACTCCAGAAGAAATCATGGTTTCTCCTGCTGCTCAGTTGATGCCTGGAGGAATAGAAGAGCTTCAGATAAAGATCCTCACACCTTCTTTTTATTCCCGTTTCGTCCGATACGCCGACGATCTCGACGCATTCAGCCACGAGTTCCACCAGAGCCGCACCATCTTTCTCTCGAACCCGCTGATTCTTCTTGACTTCATCCCAGAACGCCCACCGTACTTAAGTTCTCGGGTGACGTTAAAAAGCTGGGAAGTAGCATGTTTTGCTATATTGCAGAAGCTACGCATAAGGCCAGCTCCAATCGAGAGCGCGAATATGGCTAAGGATGCCAAAAGACCCGTCACGCCTCTTCCTCCTATGAGGGCTCTCTGCGTGAGTGACAACCGATACACAGGATTGGAGGCATTTACCGTGAACGAGGCCGGCTCCAATCAGCGAGCTTTGTACATGCGCCAAGTCCTGTGGATTTTCATCAGCGATCACATAGCGGTTGGAAGCCTCGGCCTTCTGAGTTTGGAGCTGTTTTTACTTCGGTGCCTTGTTGCTTGGCTACTGGCGAGAAGTTGTGTTCTGGGGCTATAGGCATGGTTTATCAGGCCGGAGTTCTTAATTCATGGAGATTGAGTTTGAGCATAGATATTCACTCACATATCGAGGCATAGGGTTTGCATACGTATGTAATCTTTGGGTCACAGCACGCTTAAAAGGAGATACACGTAGGCAGTTAGAACCATATAGAAACTAAGTTATACTTTACTTCTATACCTGTGTCCTTTTGATTCTAATCTAGTCTAATTGTGTAAATACTTTTTATAGAGTTCTACGGAGAACCTAAACTTTACAATATGTGTAAAAACATATATAATAGAGGTTAAAGGGTAGCTCTGTGTAATACTCTTAAAAGTAAACTAAGTTCTACTAATTAACAACTTTCTAGCTTAGCTTACTGGTAAGTAGAGAATAGAGAAAGTCTAAGTTAATATAAATATAAAGCTTGTCTTAGAATAAAGTTATAATATAAGACAAGTATACTAATAGTATATAAATACTAAGTACGTTATATAATAAACCTTGTATTCTTATACTTACTTACCTAATTACCTACCTTCTATCTATCTTATAGTAAATTTATATAAAAGAAGCAAGATAAAGCTATTTATCTATATAGACCTAGCTAATTATCTTACTTAATTATATACTCTGTTTTGTCTAGATCTAGTAAAACTAGTTTAGACATCTTATAATAGAAGAATACCTTATAGAAGATGTGAGTAACGGCTTTTTTACAGGTGTAGATTGTATGTTAATTAAAGAATGCACCGATTAAGGGAGACGGGCGAGGAATTAAGCGAGCGGACTAGTGTGAATCCTAAAGAAATGGCTACAGGAGATGAAATTCACGGTGCCACTTGAGAAGTATAACATAATTTACATCAGATTTTCATGTTTTAGCTATTATACAGTAAACAACTAAAGAGGAGGAAAGGGGAAAGAAAATAAACGAAGGATTTCCAAACACAACAGATGATGCAACTGAATAATTTTTACCGACTGTATCATGTATGACTGTAGTACGCTAAACGCTCAAACTCATGCGTAGAATTCCTTCTTTATGGTTCTTGTCTTCTTCTGCGTTGGCGAAATCGGCTGATAAGCAGCAGACCCAGTAGTATCATTAGCAAGTGCCGTCATATTTGGATTTCCGGTCTTGATATAAGTCTTTTCCTTCGGTAGATTGGCAATCGTTTCATCAGGAAGATGCAAAGTATCCTGGACTGTCTGCTTGGGAGTCAAAGCAAGCCATTGGGCTACACTGATGTCGGTGAACTTGCTAGCTTGCAATACTTCGAGGAAGACAACGTCTTCGGTGCCAGTGTTTTCGATGTAGTGGGAGTTGGCGGCTGGGACATATCCGACGTCCCCAGCGGTCATGTCTGTGATTCAGGAACTCAGAGTCAGCTTACTTGTGCTGGGAAAATCCACGAGTAATTCAAATATGATTCAAAGGTAAAGAGCATTCATTGGTCTCTTGAAGGGAAATTCTAATCCGAGATTTTAACTTACCAAATGTTTGGGAGGAGTCTGGGGCGAGGTAGATGGTTATACGTGCAGAGCCTTGGAGGAAGTAATTCCACTCGTCCGAGCTTAGGTGCCAGTGCATTTCGCGCATGGCACCTGGGGCGACGGTTACGAGGGCTGCGGAGAAGCTGCTGGCGATTGGGAAGGTGGTTGGATCGATGATCTTCACTGAGCCTCCTGGTACGACATATGGCTCTTGTTGGGAGAAGTGGTAGGTGTATGACTGAGACACTGGGAGGATACCGGCTGAGGAGGTTACATTTTGTTCGTTGATGTCGGCTGGTGCTGGTGTACCGTCGAAAATCTGGAACTTGTGTTAGCTAGAGGTTGTGTAGATGCTAAGAAGTGTAGTACGAACGTAGAGTTGTTCTGTGGGTAGGTTTGCCAATGCAGACACTGGTGTTTGGAGATTCTTTGACATGACGGACTTCGGATTTCTCATGAACATCTCTGTAACAAGGAAAGTGCCATCTTCGTTAAAACTTCCATTGTCAAAGACAAGCAAGAACTCAGCTCCCTCTTCAAGTGCTTGAATGGAGTGAGGAACGCCAGCCGGAAAGAACCAAACATCTCCTGCACTGATGTCGTCAAGAAAAGTCTGGCCCTCCGCGTTCATTGCCGACAATCTAACACTACCCTTGAGCATCAGTGACCACTCCCCTGCTGTATGCCAATGCAATTCACGGTATGCATTTGGCGCGAGCATCATGTCTACCCCGGCCATCTCTGTTGCAGCTGGCAGTTGAGCCACATTTTGTTGGCGTGCCCATCCTGAGGTTTTCCCAGTTCCGAGTCGATTGTGACTGAGACCGAGTGGCCACATGGCATTGGGCAATGATCCTGAGTCTGTTCCTGGTGGTGCGAAAACATCAGGGTTGAGTTTCTCGTAGTCAAATGTTCCTATAGAAGTGTGAGTCGCAGGCATAATTTTGAACTGTGTTACTGACTTGGTCCTGGATCAACTTGTCCTGTTGTGCCTCGCAGCGGTTGCGGATTCTCCACGCTATTGAAATCGAGGTACAACCCCAGATCGGCATCTACGGTTTGGCCTTGGACGAGAGGGTAGTTGGATATCACGGCTGAATCACCGCCAGTGACTGGAGACGGCTTTGAGTTTTCTCCCAAGAGCGCTTCGCTTCCGTACAGAGAACCCGATGGCGATGTAACGGTCGGAATTGAGGTTGGCTCGACTCCGCCTACTGGCCCTGAGTTTTCGCCATAGTCCATTTGAGGAGAGGGTATGGCGAGTATTGCGGGCAGAAGGCCAGAGGTGAGGCAGGCGCCGAAGAAACGGTTGATTTGAACCATGATTGATGAGCTGTGTGAGGTGGGACAAATGCGCGCGATGGAGGATGAAGAGGGTGAGGACGGTGAGGAGGAGTTCTCCGAGCAGGTGGATCAATGGCATCTTTATAGAAGAGGACGACGAGGAAGAAATCGGATGCCGGTTGATGGGGGATGAGGGGAAGCGAGGGCAGAATGGCAGATGGACCTGGGCTGACGGGTAGACACAGCTGCCGCGAGGTGACGACGACGACGATGCTGGATGCACCCGCAAGGGTTCCTGGCGACTAGGTAAGTAGAGAGAGAGCCAGGTTGGCGACTGAAGCGACCGAAGCGACTGAGGAGAACTACCCGCTTCCCGGTGAGCTATCTTAGCGACGACGTCACAACCACCATTGTTCACTTTGCCGCAATATTGTTGCTCTTAGCATTCTTGCTATTAGCATTGTTGCTATTACTGTAGTACCGTCGAGGTGAAGTCAAGGAGTCACGGAGTCCCGGATTCAAGTCGGCGAGTTGGCTCGCAAGGAAAGGCTCGCGTTGGCATAGAGGAAGCGTGGTGTGTGAGGTATGAATAGCATCTCCTTCGTGCCGTATCGTGACATGCAGCATGCTGCTGGTCGTCTCGATTCTGGTCTGTCACCGAGACGACCGAAGTGCATGCATGGCCTGTCGTCGCACCGTGGGAACCGGCCTCCCATGCTCATCGCCCTCACATCAAAGCTTGTAACAAAGCTTATCTGCTTTCTAAGACGCCACGGTCCACGGCTGGAAGAGGCCAGGTACCGACAACGACGGCCAACAAGGACTCGTGCATGGGCCTCACGTTGGAGAAATGGGAATATATTTATTTCCGGCAGCATTGTCGCCATTCCTGGCAACGGGAATGACGAAACATCCGCCTCCGAGCTCTCTCCCCTCACGATGAGTTCACATCTTAGTGGGATGGCGAGGGCAGGGATGGTGGCTCGCTGCAGCGTAGGGTCGCATTGTCTTACTTGCCTTAGCACAAATGAACGGCGCTTTTTTTGCGATTCCGAATCATCACCGTACGCCGAGAGCGTCCCGTAGATGATTGTAGTAAATCAGCAGGTAATGGAAGCACTAGCTAAAATGGCAGGCCGTGTGCCCTGTCATTAAGTGTCCGTCATTAAGTGTGTGTAATGTTGAGACGAGCGCTTAGAAGTGTTGGTTAAGGGCGAACTTTGACGAGATCCTTGTAAATATAACCGCGATAAGTCTTATACCTCTGTAGGCTGATAGTAATTGTGGACAAGCACCACTACTATTTTACCCACGATTAGGCTTTTCTATAGACAATAACTATAACTCCAATAGTTGTATTGCTGTGACACACTCTGTTGCCCTAAAAGGCATCTTATGAGAGCATCAACAAATGTTTTAGCGTTGCGCTTTGTTATGCTCCCTAATTACAATAGGTAGCTCGCTTACAGTATCTCTCTCTCTCTCTGCGAAAGATGCATTGCTTGCATGACATAGGACAAAATTTTCTACCCTACTATACCTTACCTTATATTAAAAAAACTTCAGATGATATTAAACGTACTAGATTACTAAATTCTAATAGAATAGGTTGGCTCTTCTTAATCTTCTGCTTTCTTACAGTAGAACCAAGTGTGATCACCTACTTACTTCGATTCTCGTTTAGGTGTTTAACACAAGCTTGAGGTAGTTACTATACAACTTTAGGTACGAAAAAACCGTAATTTATAATATGATAGAACGAAGAAGCGTATGGTCTCTTCCTGTTGAACATTAGACGATATTCTAACGTTTCTTGCAGCGTCCCTTGCTATATGTGCAGACACAAAAGTCAACAAGAGGAGGGAAGTCGTAGTCTCTGAGGCGATTCCGGCCCAGAAATATCTTCGACAAACCCAAACAGCTGCCACAAGCTCTAGCACTCTCACAGCAGCCCAGGAGTCTATTTTATCATCTTTTAGCTTCTTCTCCAAGCTCGTTATCGTGGTTTAACGACTTATTTGGGGCTTTGCATGCATCATCATGCCTCAATCGTTTCCTCGCATCCTCAAATCGCACCCGACCCAGCACATTACTTTCAGAACTGGACGAAGAACTTCCAAGTAGTTGAAAGAGCCCAAAATATACACAGTTCAAGATCCTGCGCGAGAATCTATCCCCTGTTCTGAGTCTGCTGTGTGTTTGTTGAGAGGTGAGAAGAGCCCCATATAAGAGAACGATTACATATAGGAGGTATGGGAAGTATGTATACTTTAACAAGGACCATGATATCTTCTACTTTGACGACGATTATTTCGAGTACTGGTTTATGGATCTCATGCATGGCTCATGTTACGACGAGAAGACTACCAATGAATACACCGGCATCCTCTTACCTGCCTTATCAGGATTTCTCGATCAGATAAGTGGAATGTGACATCTGGCACTTCAATGGGATAGTTGGCTGTTCTTGCTAGTACATAATGATTGTACGAAGTGGTTGCGAAATCTCCCTTGGCTGAAGGACCTCACCTGGGTCATTAAAACCCAGGACTCTGAGGCCTGTCAGCATGCTACTAAGAGTGGCACGTCACTAAAATTTATGGAGCCAGTCCCAAATACAATACGAGCAGATTCTGCAGGGCAAATACTGAAATGGAGTTAAACTATGCTGGATACACTTCCCCTCGAGTATCTGGAGCAGTCTTTGCCAAAATTGCATGTTGCTACACTCTATTCAAGCGACCAGTATGATCACTCTTCAGAAGCAGATAAGCAATTCGCTAAATACCTTGATCACAACCAGATGGGGCACAGAGGATGGTGAAAAGATTCTGATTAATCCGTCAGATATGCACATACGTAGAGAACTTTTCTGCATATTGTTGGTCTCTTTACTCTTCACAGAACAGGCGGCGAGATCATTGCCGGTTAGAACCTGAGCCATACATACTGGAGTAGGTACACAATGTCCGAGTAGTAGCTATATGGCTTTCTTTGAGGTGCCTAGAACAGCTAGCTCGAATTACAAGGATTTGTGGCGGGTTTGACATCTCAACTTGCAATTGCTTACTGGTACACACCGTCCCAACCTTGCTTGGGAGGCTTACGAGAGATCTCTCTTGTGTTGGGCGTGGAGTCAGCTCTATCAAATAAATTCTAAAATGAGTGATTTTGGCGCACACTATCTGATTATCTCTTCTACTCTATATCACGCCCACAATAAGAGAGCTCCCTAGTTTCCTACATCATGGAGGCTCAAACCAGTCATATCTAGGGTCCAGCCCGAGTGCATAACTTATCAATATAACTTCTGGGTCACTCATCTCGTCTTAAGTCACCATATCTTATTGATTAAAGCTTTGATGTTAGATGAGACTATATACTCTAGATAGTTAGGTTGAACAGGAATTTCTAGATAATAGTTTAGTTGTTAGAAAGAAAGTGAGGGGATATACACTGTCGTCTTAAACTCTAGGTAGCTAGCTAGCTTGTATTGCATAACTTCTAAAGCTATGAAGTACGCTAGCTTTAAATCTTTAATCTATAAACATTTGTTTGCCTTAGTCTCTAATCTCTATGTAGCCTGAGAACCTTGCAGTTCCAAGTTATAACAAGAAGAACATGATGCATCGGCAAGGCTTTTAAGCCCTCTTGTTTACGAGTCTTACATCGTCACTCATTAGGGCTTCTAAGTTCTAAGCAGCCAAAAAAAAGCTAACCGCCTACAATATCTGCTGCTTCGGGATATCTTCCTAAGGCTCACACTGACACTAGATTATTTGCTTCCTCTGTAGAACTAATGTTAGTAACTTAAGTACTGTTTACAGATTAGACAAGAAACCACTGTAAAAATGCTTTTAATGGCTTATTTAGCTGTTTTTAGAATTTCCATCCACTACTGTTAATCCTTTAGCAACTGTCGTATAACATATTAGCTACTTCGTCCTCGTGAAATTATCCTTTAGAATCTTTAAAGCTGGTTCCACACTATCTTGCCACTACTAAGAGTTTCAATCAGCAATTAGTCTCTAAAATAATGCAATGAGAGAGGATGAAACTTGCCCCTAGACCCCAGTGAACACATCTCCTAGGTTAATCAACACTTGACAGTAATAGTTATAGACGACGCTTTTATTTTTGCCTTTGCTTAATGTCTTTTTCTGCTTGTCTATTTACTTCTTAGTTATAATATGCATGAAATATATACAGGTTTGTACATGCTGCATGCGGTGATATGAAAACATAGGGTAGGGAAATTAGAGGTGAGGTTACTGTACAAGCATTCTATTGAGTCCTTCGCTTAACTTTATCGAACTCAACTTTAAACAAGGTTATATATGAAAAGTTATCAATCTTAGCTACGTAAGCTTTTTAAACAAAGGTGAAGAAGACCTCTTGGCTTGCTCTGCATAATCAACTATATGGTTAGGTAAGCATCGAAACCTTTGATTACTGTACTGTACTGTACTGTCCTTGATTACTATCTCATCCGTAAATAAACCGAAATTTTGTTTTCCTGTAGGAGCACAGACGAAGAGACTTTTGGGTTATTCACGCCTTGCATAGGGAATTATTCTGGGTAGGTACTGCAGAGTACCTAAATTGGCTACACTGAATATTAATTGGCAATGCACCTCTTCAGAGAGTACTTTCGCGATACTGTACAGTACCGATTTTTAAGGAAAGCAGAGGAGGTAAATTTTGCCCTGTTATTATTTGTACAGCTCATTTCACTTCCGATGGATTTGAAAGAACCGAATTTCAACTAATGCTTCCAACTTAATAAGTTTAGACAAGCCATTAGTTAGTGCCTTTTTCTTTTTCTTTTCCGAGTCACATAGGTCGGTATGACTTTTGAAGTCTTGGAAGGAATGGTTCATGCTCAAATCATTCAATCATTGCTGTGAAATCCGACATGCTTATTGACGACCCATTTTCCAGCCAGCCAGTCCATGCATATGCATATCCTACAAACGCCATTCCATGCTTGCCATAAGTTGTTCAGTCCATATGTCTGTTGATGGTTTCCTCCCGAACAATTTCATCCTTAATACAAGTTTCCTTCATCATATTGGCCATTGACTTGCCTTGGTTTGCAGGTGGCCACTTGTAGGCGGCAGCTCTTTCAACACAACGGCGCAAATCATTGGGGAGGCCCCTATTGTGGTGTTAGTAAAGCACATTATCAGGAAAAATGCTGATTATCTGAAGTACTGGGAAGCGAACGCAATGATTGAGAACTGTATCCGATCTTAGGATGATGAAATGCAACTTACTTGATGGTACCACTGGTCGCGTAGCCCTGCTCCTCGAGCGCCTCGGCCAGATCGGCCTGATGATTGTCTAGGAGACTCGCGTTTGATACGACAATGAGGGAGCAACCAAGTCGCATGGCATCCAAGACGCTTCCGGCACCTGTTTGACACGTGAGCTTTTGTCTGGCACTCCCTCTTGTAGGCTACTTACCAGCGTGTGAAATGACAACTCCCTTGAGACGCCCCTCGCCCTCCTGCGTAGCACGCATCTGATCGACCAAACCCGTGTCGCTAAAGCCAAATGCGCGAACCTCGAAGCCTGGGATGGGAGCACATCTGCTGTCAACGTACTCCTGGATGCTATCGCCACATTGGACATTCATGTCTGTGAAGCCCAATTTCTTTGCGGTCTGTTGAAACTCATCGCCAGCGACCCTCTGGATCAATTCGTGAAATGTTGCTGTGGCCCCAACGGTCACAAAGACCTCCTTCTTGGGTGGTGGTGGAGGCATTGGAGATGGTCTTCTATGTCCTCCGAAGAGCTGGTCGAGGTACTGTCTTGCGCGCATCTTATCGTTATCGTGATACTTCGGTATCACTTCGGGTGTAGACGATGAAGGGATCAATGGTCGGGCCGGATGCCGGAGTGAAGCTTTGTTGTCGCCTTTGATCTCAGGCCGAAACAAAGGTTCAAATCATGGGACTAACATTTTGTCCCGTCGCGAACTTTTGGACGCTCTTGCACGATGCATGTCCAGTTGGGAACTGCCCACGACCACCCTATATACTTCTGTTGACACCACCCTCTCAGTTGAGCTACGGAAACAACTCTAGTAACTCAAGCTTCAATCACGCCTGATTCAATTCCTCCCGGCTGCAATTCCCTAGGAGATCTACTCAAAAGCCTTCGAAAACACCTATCACCATATGCAGAGCTGGTGATCGCTGAGCTAGCGCGTACAGCAAAGTAATGGCAGCTGTTATGCAGAGTCTGCGGTTGGCCGCGAGGAGGTTTCCATGCAAACCTTCCTTAAATCCACACCCAACAAGCTCCATTGGAATACGCAGGGCATTTACAACAACACCACTACGGAGGGAGGCAGAAGGATCATCTGATGGAGTCCCACAAACGGAAAAGCTCTCAGAAGAAGAAATGAAGAATGACAAGTTGATCGAACGTGCGATCGATAGAGAGTTGAGAAGCCAAATCCAGGAGTTTGTAAAAAGTGGTGCTGTATATGAGGATCCTAAGAACCATGATGATGCACCCGTGAGGATGAAAAGGCCGAAGGAGACATTCATGAACATGGGTGAAGAAGAGCCATTCGAGGATGAGGAGGCCGACGAAGATGACGAGGATGATATCGGAACTCTTGCACATGGAGAATTGGAGCGCCACCGGGAGATCAGAGAGTATGCTAGACTGGCGGCTTGGGATATGCCTTTATTGGCGAGTAAGTTTACCTGTAGGTATTGTTGGCAGAATGACTGCTGATTATGGGATTTAGAAATGGCCAGGCCTTTCGTACCCCCAACTCGGAACGAACCATTAAGGTTTCGATATACTTCGTACATGGGCGAACAGCATCCAGCAGAGAAGAAGGTTGTGGTTGAATTCTGTCCAGAGGATATGCCCAATTTGACTGCCGTTCAGACGGAGAAGTTGAAGAAGTTGGTTGGTGTGAGATACAACCCGGAGACAAATATTGTCAAAATGAGCAGTGAGATGTTCGAGACGCAAGCTCAGAACAAGCGGTACCTTGGGGATCTGGTAGACACACTTTTAGAAGAAGCCAGAGTATGTTTTTCATTTTGCCTTTTAGAAGTTTCTGTGGTCTAATTATATCAGGATCCTAAGGACACCTTCGAAGATGTCCCCCTGGACACCCGCCATCACGTTTTCAAACCGAAGCCCAAATTCCCCGTTGAATGGCGAATGACACGGGCGCGACGAGAACAATTAGAAGCTCATCGACAGAGCTTGCTCGAGAAGGACAACATGCTTTCGTCTGAAGGACAACTTGTGGATGGAGTTAAGCAGATTCAGGAGGTATTGTCGAGACCTGCTGCTGAGAAGGAAGCGCTACCCGACATGGTTATGGCTGGAAAGGGAGCCAAGGGAAAGCCAAAGAGGGTGGCCATCAGACGGTAGAAGGGCGGGGGTGTACAATATGTGTAAGATACTGTATATACACCAATGCGGTAATAGATGGGTATGGAAAGTACATGTGTGATGGGCATGCGCCTGTTATAATGTGACGAGTGCCTACCTATGGGACTTCGGCGAGCTTTATCAAGTCACTTAAAGCTTGACTGAATATGTTGCGCTGACTCTTGCTCCCCCATATTCTTGGACTCCAATTACGATCAAGGCTGACAATGAGTTGCTTCTTGAACGAGCACTTGAGATAAGGCTATGTCAGTGTCAGCAGCATCGTATCTAGCTGGCTCTAAGTCAACGAGGATGCTGATGCCAACGTCCTAAGGCTGAAAAGGCTCTAACAGCATGTTTCTTTTGACTTGCAATTCTGTCTGTAGTTCTCCTGAGAAAAGAAAATGGCTGCTGATCGTTTGCTCGCATTGAATTCACAAGTCGGGGTAGAGTTGCACCGCTGCACGTTGGTTCCCGTTGAGACTTGCTTCACGTGCAGTCGGCACTTCATCGCGTCTGCAGCAAGGCGCTTTGCGCTGACCTCGGCGACATTCAGATGTGGGGAAGAGTAATAAGCAACACAGGCTCATAACTCTTATTACAACCACAAAGGCGACCCTATGAACTTTTCCTTTTAGCCATTACAGCATCTCACTCCTTTTGACCCCTTGCCCTCCCTCATGGTATTCTGTTCTCTCTCTCCCGCACCCTTCAATTGACACAGCCCTTTGGCAATTCATCCTTTCTATTATTGTAAACAACACCCTCTGGCAGGTAGGTAAAGCTAGCAGCTCTTGCCCATTATCCACACGCCTGCTAACACGACTCGGGTCTGCAGCTTTGGCTATTCGCAATGGCATCCACGAATGATCCCTCCAAGGATCCCAATGCTCAGGCTACACCCGCCGAGTCGATTCAAAAGGCAATGGGGTCTTCGAAGGTTGTAGAGTTCGAGGCCACCCCAATCGAATCCATCCCAAAGACCGTCAGCGACCTTCAATCCACTTTCTATTCAAATAAGACCAAGCCCATCGCGTACCGACTACTCCAATTGCGCAAGCTCTACTGGGCCTTGGTCGATAACGGCGATGCCGTGATCGAATCATGTAAGCTCGATCTCGGAAAGCCGGAGCTTGAAGTTTATGCCACCGAGCTGGACTGGTGCAAGAATGATATTGTTTTTGTAACTAAAAACCTGGCAAAATGGATGAAGGATGAGAAAGCCCCGGATATTCCACTTGCGAATGCGCTCCTGGCTCCTCACTTGAGAAAAGAGCCTTTGGGTACTGTTCTCATTATTGGCGCATACAACTTCCCAATCATGTTATCTCTTGGACCTCTTATAGGCGCAATCGCTGCTGGATGTACGGCCGTGATGAAACCCTCAGAGATGTCACCATACTCAGCAGCGATTCTCAAGAAGATTGTCGATGACAGTCTGGATCCTTCTGCCTACCAATGTATTAATGGCGGTATCCCGGAGACGACGACCCTCCTCGATCAGAAATGGGCTAAGATCTTCTATACCGGAAATCATCAAGTTGCGAGAATCATTTCCAAGAAGGCAGCTGAGAATCTGACTCCAGTCTGTCTCGAGCTTGGAGGCCGTAATCCGGCCATTGTTACTAAAAACGCTGATATGCGACTTGCTGCGAGGCGGCTCTTGTGGGGCAAGCTCCTGAATGCTGGCCAAGTCTGTATCGGCCAGAACTACATCTTGGTCGACAAGGAAGTATTCCCACTGTTCGTGGAAGAAATGAAAAATGCTCTGAAAGATTTCTTTCCAAATGGTGTCAGGTCCAGCGCTGATTATGGCCGCATTGTGAACAAACGACACTTTCTAAGGATCAAAAAGATGTTCGATGATACCAAAGGAAAGATCTTGATCGGGGGTGAAATGGATGAAGCTACGCTTTACATCGCGCCAACGGTAGTCGAAGTCAATGATGTGAATGATTCTATGATCAAGGATGAATCCTTCGGTCCTTTGATCCCCATTTTCCCTGTCGACAACCTCGATGAGGCTATCCGCGTTGCAAATGAGGTACACAGAACACCACTGGCGCTCTATGCCTTTGGTAACAAGACCGAGACAAATAAAAGTAAGCCGGTGCCATCTCTGCAATAGGTAGGATGTACTAACTTCTCCAAAGTCCTAAATCAAACTCTTTCCGGCGGTGCCTCTGTAAACGACGCACTCTTCCACGGCTCCATTCCAACCCTCCAGTTTGGCGGTGTAGGAGACTCGGGCACAGGCGCCTACCGTGGCCACGCTTCCTTCGATACCTTCACCCACAAACGCGCTGTCACCACTACACCAGGTTGGATGGAAAGCCTAATCAGCATCCGCTACCCACCCTATCTCGGCAAGCTCAAGAAATTCCGAGCCCTCCAAGAACAAAAGCCAGATTTCGGAAGAGATGGTAAACAGATCAAAGGCGTCGGGTACTGGGTTAAGTTTGTGCTGTGTCTGGGTGGCGAGGATGTTAAGGGGAGTTTGCTGAGGTGGGTATTACTGGCGGTCTTCTCTTTCGCTACTAACAAATATCTTGTGGAAGGTAGGAATGCCCTTCCGGGGTATTTGAGATAGCTGTTGTGGTCTTGAAACAAAGGCTGGAATCGCTTTTGTAATTGTCGTTTGTGGAAGTCAAAGATTGACTATTGGAGTTTCCCTGCTTTTTTTGTCTACTGCTTTTGTACACTTATTTCTTGGTCTTTGGTCTATGTAGGAGGGTTGAAATTGTATTGTAGCCTTGGGGTAGGATGTCTGATATCCTGTGGATTGGAAAAGATGATTTAAGGTAAATAGATACCTATCAAATTGACTTCGTATATCCGGACTATCAGTATTTTTTATCTTGAAAAAGTTGTGTTCGTCTTTTTTCCTGCGATATAGCTGGAGTACGTCACTCATAGAAATGAATCGGCCTTTCCCCAGATCCATCCTTGGACTGTCTAAGGGCCTTTCATTCTTCTTTATTTTCTGTTCTAACAAGCGTGTTACTAAGTGTGATTCTACTCAAGTCTCTCGATTGGCCAAGCACCTATGGATTCGTTGAGTAAGTTAAGTGTCCGCAGATGGACTTTGCATTTTTGATTGAATTTTTGATAGATAAAGATCCTCCCTGTCTGTTGCTTAGTTAGCATTAGAGACTATATATAGTGGAGTGTGGTAATCAATATCGAGCATTATCAATAAATAGGTACATGTAATCAAACATCTATATGACCTCTCTAGGACTGAGAACCGACTCATTTGCTGTCCCAAACACTACATGTCTCCCTTCATTTGCTCTAAAACCATCAATTAAAGACCCATCTAACCACTCTAACTCCACATCGGCATTCCCTTCACAAAATTCCCTTTCCCATCCTTCAGTTCTCCTCCCCCATCACCAACTAGTCTTTCAACACCACCTCTCTCCCTCCCCTGAAACCACGCCTACCAAACAACTTTCCGATACCGCCGACACGTAGCACATCCAACATATTCACCACAACCCCTTCACATATGTCCGATCCATATTTCCAATATCCCCACCCTTAGTAGTATGAGCCTTGAGATTCTCTTCCGAGAGCGGCGATGGGAGAATTGGAGGTATCGGTTGTTGCGTTTGAAGGCGGTCGTATCCTTCCACGAATGTTCTATCCACATTACCTATATCGTCCTTCGTTGCTTTGAGATGCATATTGGTAGGGATGAGTTGCAGAAGCTGTTGAGCCTTGTCTTGTTTCCGCTGAAGAAGCCTTTCGCGTTGTTTAACAAGTGCTTTTTGTGCCTCTTGTTTTCGCTGAGCTTCTCTTTCTACTCGCGCTTTTTCTTGCTGTTTGGCGAGTGCTTCTTGTTCTTCTCTTTCGGTGGTCTGCTTCTTTGCTTTCTCGGCTTCGGCTTGTTGACGAGCTTTCCTCTCAATTTCATTTGCCGCTCGCTTCCTTTGTTCTTCTTGGCGATGCTTCTCATCTGCCTGTTGAGATTTGAATTCCCTCTTCCCTCTTTTCCTATCATCTTCTTCTTTGCCAAATCGAGACTGCAGAGCCTTTTGATTCTCGCGATCTTGTTCCCCATTTTCATCATGGTCTCTCATGTCTGCCTTCACAGCGTCTCTTCCTCCTCGTCTTTTCTCTTGGTTCATGGTACGTCCCTTGTTCTCGTCTTGGAAATACTTCGTTGCCAGAGCCTCTTTACCTTCCTTCTCCTTCTGTCCATTACCTTTAGCACACTCTCTCTCACCCCTTTCTTGTTGTTCTTTGAAAATTTCTTGATTCTCCTCGGGTTTCCTTGCAGGACGACCCCTCACACGTCTCCTCTCTTCTTCTTTAGCTTGCTGGGCTTCAGCAGCAACCCTAACCCCATATTCACTCACTCCTTTGCCTTTGTTCCCTGTAGTCTCGGTCTCGTTCCTCTCCCTCGCCAGTCTCAGTTCAGTTTTTTTCGTCGTCTCCTTCTCACGCTGCTTTCTATCATCCTCCGCCCACTTCGCTCGCTGCTCTTTACTATGCGCCCGAATATTAGGAACGAACACCGGCGCACCCTCAATTGCTTTGGTCGGCTTCCAAAACTCATTATCTGCAGACGGAAAAGCTTGTGTTTTCGGTTCTAGCTGTTGGCGTGTTGGTGGTTGTGAAGAAGGGCGTGCCTTTGCGGCATTTCCACCAAGAGGTTTCCTCGGATGCCAGCTCTTCCTACGTCTCTTTCGGGGACGACGAGGTTTCTTCACGAATTCCCTTTCTGGTAATCGAGGACTATGTCTCCGGTGTTGTCCTCGTAGTGTGTCTTCAGTCGACCTCCGTCTGCCTCGATCTCCGGGCTTATCCTCCTCCCAGACTTTGTTATCTCCTCGACCCCTGATTTCCTCCTGCCGTTTTAGTTCATCTTGTTTCCACGTAGGTGTGCCAGTGCTGTCACTTATGTTGCGTCGGGTTTGGCGTGATCGATCTGTAGAGTTTATTGACCCAATCGATGATCTGGGAAGCTCGTTTGTAAGAATATAGCGGACTCCGTCTTTGAGACGCGAAAAGACTCCCATAGCTTACCGCGAGTCTTAAGTATTATGGAAGGGCTGAATTGGCGATGAAAGGGAAATGAAATATGAAGAAGATATAAAGTGTTTGTGTTTGACTGAGGCAGGGATCTAATCAATCAATGCACAAAAATTGACTGAAAATCTGAATCACAATCCCCAAGGAGCAAGCTGTGAATGAAAATGCTTACGCAGACGACTTCTCTTACGTGGAATATATTGGAAAAGGAATCGTTTGATGCTTCGGCACAACTACGTGCTTGTAACCAGACGCCGGGCCAAGTGCAACCCCAATCCTCAACACCGAACTTCAACTCCGCCACGACTAATAGTTAGATACTTAACCCCCTTGTATGGTTTAACACTTTCTCCAAGTCCACGGCTCTTTCTGGAATCAATCACCAAACTCTCCACCTTAATCCCACTAGCAAGCCATCCTTTGATAGAAAAACTAACCGTTGCAGAGCTGGGCATCAGTATCTTATTTTGAGCCACCTTTCTGAGGTCTCTCTGCTCATTATCGCCAGTATTCTTTTCATCGACGATTTTCACGGGGGCAGATTGATATGCTTCTTCCTCATAATGGTACCGCCCGTCGAGTTTGTATCCATTGCTTTCAAAGTCGTCGTCGTCATCCGAGAGAGGCCCGACGACCGTGCAACGTAAAGTGGCTCCTCCAGCTACAGTATCCTTTGCTGGAATGTGCCATTCCAGGTTCTTCTCACCAGGGTTGTAAGTTGTGTCTCCTCTGCTAGCCCGGATTTCAGACAAGTTCCTAATATCTGCTGGGAGTGGGACTGTCACAACTAAATCCTCCAATGCTGGCGACGAAGAAGTTCCAGCGTGTCCACCACCTAGTCCCACCCCAAACCCACCTGAGCCGCGGCTTCTTTGGCCTCCAACGTGGCTATTGCTCCTGGAGGAAGGCCCGGAAGAGAGCGAAGAATTACCTGGTCCAGATACTTTACTGATGAATAGTCTGACCTCAAAATCCGATCCCGTGGAACCAAGACCTGTCTTGACCTCGAGGGTCACAGGTAGTTTCAGACTGGATGCATTTGTACTTCCAATCTTTCCATTTTGAAAAGGGAGTAGATCAACCTCGTATCCAGCCAGAACGAAGCGACCATCAGGTGGCACAAAGCTTAATTCTCCTGGCTTTTCTTTCCACCTAGCTAGTCTAACACATGGATGAAATACTGGCAATTCCATTATACTGTTCACATTCTGTCTGCCCGATGGCGTAGATAGGTTTAGTAATAGATCAGGTACTCCTGAGATCTTTGCCGTGCACGCAATGGTGCCGTTAGCAAATGCTGCCAAGGGACGACCAGAAGGCGCCAGGGTAACGGAAAGCGTCTCAATGAGATCAACATAGATCTCATTCGAAGTGTGGCGCACATTGGCTCTTCGCCAAGGCAGGGCTGGTGTGTTTGCAGCTAAGGCGCCAGAGGAGGATATGGCCGCCATAGAAGAGCTTGAAGACGTCGACGAGAAGCCTGGTTTTCTGGTTCTCTGGTCAGCTCATAAATTCTCTTACATTTATATCACTAGAAAGCACGGTGACCCACCCAGGGATATTGATTCCTCCTAGCAGCTTTCCAATCCATCCCTCCACCTCCACCAAGTCTCGCAAAGCATTTGGCTCAGTTGTGCTCACAGCCCCAGCATCGCACATCTCATTCAATAACTGTGCGACAACATCGTAGTTGCTTTCCACCTTCTGCGCCAGCAAAGGCGCTCCAATGAACTCTTCCAACACATCTATAACTCGGTGCAGGAACTCTAAGGTAAGAAGGGGTTCGATCTCGCTGGAGGATGTGAGGAGGTACAGGAGGTTTGCATGGGTAAGGCTGAACAGGAGCGTCGGCGGAGAGGTATTGGGGAGGTAGATTAGATTGGGCCGTGGTGAAGGGTGAGAGATATACAGTGGTAGGAGCTGTGTCGCTGAGAGAGGGCGAGATGTCCAGGTGTGAGTGAGGATTGGCCGGCTGTAGAAGTCAGTTTCTGGGATCACGAGGGGCTGAATTTGCGTACTTGTGCTCATCATAGATATGCAGTGCCTCGATAGCACCACTCATGGTCAATTTAGATCTGCTATCGAATAGTCATCTGTGCTGTTCTGGAGCTGAGTAGGAAGCGTGGGGCTGGCCCATTTCGAAATACAGTATAAGCGGCCGCATCCCAAGGTACTGTAGCGTTTTGTGGATCTGCACTTCGTACGAAAGTACAAGCGCAACACAACACCATCACGCTATAATACTCCTTGAAGTATTGTAACGAATAAAAGAACCGCATTCAATTTTACGATGCGGAATCCAATATTTGGGGATGGAACCCCTAAAGTAGGGGAGCTGAACAGTCAGCAGAGGCTTGATGTCATGCTGAAGCAGGATCGAGGTGATGATTGCCTGCCATGCAAACTCACAGGTTTGAAGCTACACAGTCTTGTCGTAGGCCATTCAAGAGCTAATAAAGGATGCTTCTAGGAGCAGCTGCATTCGTGGGCCTAGGCGCATACAGCTACTTTTCCGGGCACAGTCAACTACGAGCACAACGAGCAATGATTCTTAAGAGCAAAAGCCTTTTCGGCATGAAGAGTCGACAAACTGGAATAAGCATGATCTCTTTCTCCCTCGTCGGATTGGGCCTCTATAGGCTGTTCAACTAGAGGAGACTGTACCCAATGGTTACTGCAAAACATGTTTGTACGAATAAACGGCGTCTCGGTATAAAAGGCGTCAGGAAAAGGGTTGGGTTGTCTATCAATTACGGCATCAATAACTACCAATCATTCAAGAGATCTGTCTACTCCACTCTCCACATCTTTTCTCCTCCATGCCTCTCTCTCCTTTCTCAGTTGTACTTTCACCAAGGCCATGGTGAGCCAAATCCAGACGGTTGCAAAGATATATGGCAAACCCCATCCGATTCCGAACCCAATGTCCTCTGGCAATGCCATGACCAGAACCGTCGAAACGATTGCGATGCCGAGGAATCCTGATCCCCAAATCCAACTCAAGAATTGGATCATGTTTCTAAACTTTGGGCTCACCTCATATCTCTTCATCACCTGGTGGCGATAAACAACTCCTCCCTGTCCTTCAAGGGCTCCCGCGTCCTCGATTATGGCAACAAGAGCAGGGCGCCATAGGGCCCCTTTCGGAGTGGAGGACATGTTGAAAGGCAACCGCCAGTTGAGAGCTGTGAGTGTCGAAGATCCAAGGAAGACAAAGCCGAACCAGAAACATATCGTCGGAGAAGGCATGGCGCAGAGTCGAATAATGGGATTACTGGGAATAGTGCCTATTACAAGTTCAATTTCGACTAAAGCGACAGTGATCAGAATATTGACTTCCAAAAACTCGAGCTGGTTGTGATCAGCATTTCATGGTGTCCTTAAGAGCAATCGAAACTTACAGTTCCCCATTTTGTCCATCCTATCGGTCTATATTCTTCTGATTTACTTTTAAGAAACAATTTGAGTGAACGAAAGAATATATGTGAAAAGCTAATCAAGCCATAAACACCAGTTATAATAGCGAAGACTACGCACTTGTTAGCCAAAGAACCTGTCCAAGTTGCGCCAAGCGCCATACTTTCTTGCAAGGTCAGTTTCGATCCGAATTTAAAGGCATAATAGTATGTTATGGGAAGCGCGCATAGATCCAATGTACACAACAGTAACCCTATCATCAACTTAGTGACTCGTCTTCGATGCGGCGTATGCAAAGGTGGTAAGGGCTCGGCAATGGAACTCATAATGCGCGAGGGCAAAGCCAAGCTCCTTCTATGTTGTGGCGCTTCCGCATGGTGGACTTCTTGCTCCCTATTCTCATGCTGCTCGTGCAGTTCTTGGGACTCTCGTTCACTGCGGCGAAGGGCTTCAGATGAACTAGTTTTGTTGCGCTCACTTCTAGCCATAGTTGAGGAGCAAAGACGGAAAGATCGATACCGCGGAGGTCATTGAAGCATGAGATTGGAGACACTTTGTGGGAATCATGAAAGGTCGTGAGGTCAACCATGCATAGTTTGCAATTTGTAGCTGGTCAGCACTGGTCTGTCCATGATGCCAATCCTACTACGTCATGAAGATGAGTGATCCTTGTGGTTTTCACAGTATCTGATCAATATCTGATCGATCTCGCAGTTTCAGCTCTCTTTCCGCCCTAATGCTTGTTCCGAATCCCTGGTAGTCCGGGCCAATGAAGCCCAAGCGTCGTGTTTCTTGGCGCAGCCTCTCCAAATTTGCAGCTTAAGGTTCTCTCAGCCTTGTCTTGACTTGCACATATTTATCAGCCATCCACAACAATGGCCTTCACCATACTTGCCCCAGCTCCGGCTTATGTCCAGCAGCAACCAGATAACAACGCGTCCGATGATGATTCAGACGACGGCGGTGTTGGATTGCAGAAAGACTTAGAGATTGTCACTCCCGGAGAGATTGTCACTGACGATCCGCAATGGATGAGGTTTGTAAACTCTTGCTGCCTCAAAAGCAGAATACTTACATTCTCCCAGAGGCCATGGCACCTATGTAGCCCAATCAAGCACCGAGATTGTAGCCACAGTCGCAGGCACCGTTCAGAAAACCAATAAACTCCTCTCCGTGCGACCCTTACGAGCTCGATATACACCAGAAATTGGTGATCTAGTAGTTGGGCGCATTGTTGAAGTCCAGAGCAAACGTTGGCGAGTTGACGTAGGAGCTCCTGTCCTTGCAGGCCTTCCACTCTCAGCAATCAACCTCCCCGGCGGAATTCTGCGCAAACGAACGGAGACCGACGAGCTACAGATTCGCACGTTCTTCTCAGAGGGTGACTTGCTGGTGGCTGAAGTGCAGTCGCTGTATCAAGATGGAAGTGCGAGTTTACACACAAGAAGTTTGAAGTATGGGAAGCTGAGGAATGGCGTATTTATGAGCGTTAGCGGCACCGGAGGAGGTGGTGGTGTTGTCAGAAGCAGGAGACAAGTCTGGACGATCGAGACCGGACATGGAGGGGGGAAGGTCGATATCGTTCTCGGAGTCAACGGATACATTTGGATCAGTAAGCATGTTGAGGCAGCTGAAGGGGACACCGCAATCACAAGGATCGAGGAGAGTGTGAGCAGTACAGTCTACTCTAGTCAGAATGACGAGATTGGCCCCGAGACTCGAAGGGAGATCTCGAGGATCCGAGGCGTGATTGAGCTCCTAGTTCAGGAAGGGCTACGAGTCGATGAAGATATGGTCATCAAGGGTTATGAGGCTGCTGTTGAGGTTGACGCTGAGGATCCAGGGGAAACAAATGCCTACCTGGGGGGCGAAAAGGGCAAAAGGGTAACTCGGCTGCTAAGTGGGACAGAGCAAAGATGATAATGTCATGAAAGTTGAAACAACAGGCAATGCACTCAATCGCAGACTGGAGAACAATTGGCGTGGATGTGCGTGCATACATACAGCCTCAGGTACGATTGCGGCTCTCTCGGCGAAGACCGATGAACGACGTCTTTGTGCCTCTGGGTTTCGGCGTTAAGGCTTCTGAACCCCTGGCCCTGGCCCAAGGACGGGAACTAAGAAATAGTGACGCTTCGCTTCGTCATGCAAAGGCACGATGAGGTGTAACGTACCCATAAATCTTTTTGTCAAAACTTTTCCCTCCCCATTCATTCTCGTCGCAGCATCCTCCCTCATTGGCGCGAGAGGTCCGACAAAGTGCCGGTACCTCAACCTAAGCAAATCCCGTTGACGGGCGTTGAAGTGGCCAACTGCCGCAAGAGTCCGGCCACTAGAAGTCTAGTCCTTTTCATACTATGAGTCTATAGCCCTCAGATACCGCAACCTTCGGAAGCTCCATGACGTGCCGGGGATCCAGCTTGCTCAGATCACAGAATATGGGTTTGAAAGCATGGTGCATGGTGGAATCGTGCAGACAGAAGAGGATTGGCGTACCAAGACGCTTTCTCGAGTCAAGAACCTCAAGACGCTGTGGATGTGGTAGGTACAGGACGGTACCTGATTCCTTTAAGTACGAGGCATTCCTCTTTCCTCGCTCAAGTATACCTACTCGTTATACGCTACTGTCTTTCTTCTCCTCCTCCTACTATTACTACATTTTCAACCTTCATACTTCACATCAGCCTCCCCAATAACCCCATAAACCAAGCACCATGGTTGAATTCACGGTTTTCAAAGGCTCCAAGTCGGGAGACATCGTCGAGT
This sequence comes from Pezicula carpinea, assembly GCA_026119845.1. Lineage (NCBI taxonomy): Eukaryota > Fungi > Ascomycota > Leotiomycetes > Helotiales > Dermateaceae > Pezicula > Pezicula carpinea. Next base: position 581,941 of record JALRMK010000020.1, read on the forward strand.
CCAAAAGCACAAGAACTCTCCAAGCAGATGAAGTTCTGATCAAGATCACCCACTCTGGTCTTTGTGGCACTGATGTGCATTACAGGCACGCAGATATGGTCCTGGGTCACGAGGGAACTGGTATTGTTGAGGTTTGTTGACTATCAATATCATTGAAAACGTTTTTCTAATCGATTTCAGGATATCGGATCCTCTGTCAAGTCTTTCTCAAAGGGCGATTCCGTAGGCTGGGGTTATATACACTCCTCGTGCAACAACTGCAAGCAATGTCTAACCGGCCACGAAACGCTTTGCCCTCAACGAGCACTTTACGGCTACGACAACCTTGACCAAGGTTCATTCGCAACACACGGTATCTGGAAATCGGACTTCATCTTCAGAATTCCCGAGTCCATTCCCCGCGAGTACGCTGCGCCTCTCATGTGCGGTGGTGCTACTGTCTTTGCAGCCCTACACAACAACGGCTGGAAGCCAACAGACAGAGTTGGAGTCATTGGTGTTGGTGGACTTGGACACTTGGCAATCCAGTTTGCTGCTAAGGCTGGGTGTGAGGTTGTTGTATTCTCTACCAGCGACAACAAGAAGGCAGAGGCTCTGAAGTTTGGCGCCAAAGAATTCTACGCAACCAAGGGTGCCGACGGAAAACCAGTGGAACTCAAGATTGGCGCCGGTATCGACCATCTTATCGTCACTTCCAGCCAGAACCCAGACTGGAAGCAATTTCTTCCTGTTATGGCGGCTCGCGGTACCATTTATCCGTTGACAGTCACCACCCAGGACTTCGCCATTCCACAGATGGGTCTCATTTCCGGTGAACTCAGGGTCGTTGGAAGCATGGTTGCTAGTAGACAGGTTCACCGCCAAATGTTGGAGTTTGCTGCTTTCCACCAGATCAGACCTACCATTGAGCTGTTCCCAATGACGACAGAGGGAATCACAGAAGCTATGAAGAAGCTTGACGATGGCAAGATGAGATACAGAGGTGTTGTCATTGCTCCTCAGTAAACAACGAATTTATGAAGTTATGATCTAGAATAGGTGGTTTGACTTAGAGGGGCTGCATATGGAGGAGCATGGACTTTCTGGCGTATGGTGGTTGGGATAGACTCGACTCATAGATAGATAAAATGGACAGGGATTGATCGATCGATGCCTGATAGCACTTTCGATTCATATTTGACGACACAACCTGCATGCCTTCCTTCCTGGACTGTACGGGTTTGATTCGCGTGGATCGACGTGACTCGTGAGTGTGAGGTTGCTGCTACACCACAATAATGCAGGACCTTTCTTTCCGGTAGCTGCAGCTGCTAACTGCCAATACCGGCAGTCGTACGCAGATAAGTACCTACTCCATTGATTGGATCCAAAGCTTCAAGAATCCCGTGTGATAGGTCCAAAGTAGTCGAAACCGTAGGTCGTGTGCCTCAGAGCTGGGTCGTCACGGTTGTGTGCTTAAGTGGTCCGACTGCAACGCTTACCCCACACTCCAGCCCACGCTACGCCTCATCTAGTCTTAGCCTAATGCTAAGATCGTACTGTAGATATTGACCGAGTGAACAACCACTCGATGAATCGCGCCACCACAGTAACTCTTCATACATCCTTTGTTTCCCCTCCTCATCTTCTCTCTTAATAACTCTTCTCTTAATAACTCCTCGCTGCTGCAAATGCCTTCATCCCTCTAGCAAACCAACAACCACAACAATGGTCAAATTCTACGAATCTTCCTACTCCTACTCTTACTCCTTCCCAGCCGTAACCCTCGCCTACTTCCTACGATACCCCAATCCCTACTCCACCCATGTCCTCTCCACCGATACCATCTCGCGAACTATCGATCCCATCACTGGACGCCTCACCACCACCCGAATCCACCAGAAGCGCACCCGCCTCCCGCCGGCTGTCCTCAAACTGCTCCCCAAAAGCGTGCTCGGCAATATCAGTGGCGGCAGGAGTGAGAGCTATATCCTTGAGACGAGTGAGGTGGATGTCAAGGAGGGATGGATGAAGACGGAGAGCAGGAACTTGGATTGGACGGGCATCTTGAGTGTTATTGAGAAGCAGGACTATCGCCGGGAAGGGGAAGTACTGGGAGGGGACTTGAAAGGAACCGGAAAGACGGATGTTACAACCACAGTGATCTTCCGCAGCCGGCTAGGTGATCGATTGAGAGCTAGGGCTACGCGGAAGGGGGAGGCGGTGGTGAAAGAAGAGGACGAAGAGGTCAAGAAAGGCTTTTTTGCTAGCCTGGGGACAAGCGGAATCCAGCGGTCTATTGAAGTGATTGCTTCAAGGAAGACGGAGAATCAATTGGGAAAGAGCAAGGAAGGGATGATGGTTGTACTAGAAAGGTTGAGGAACGGTGGGCTCGTCGGTGTTTTAGATGGGATGAGGAAGGATAAAGAACTTGTCTTGGGCCAGGTTGGGAATGTTTGAGATATGATTGATTTGTTCGAATAAGTATAGGGGAGGGAGGTAGGTTCGCGACAGGCCATCATCGACCTGGACGTTCATTTATGGCTCAATGCCTTTTGTAAAACTATCTGCAGCGAAGGAGTCTTGGGGGCATTCTAGCCAGGCGTTTTTGTTTGTAACACTCACTCTCCAACCTCGATAAGCAAATCAAATGAAACGAATACGGTGTAACTTATGCATATTTAAACAAGTGAGGTAGCTCTTGCAACCGTTTTCTCTCCGCTCCAGCGATCTTTAAAGTCAGTCCTCGCCTCCCGAGGAGCTCGAGAGAGCTAGAGACAACTCAGAGAAGCTCCCGTTGATAGCGAGTCAAGCTTCCACCCAAGCTAAAGCTACCATATAACACGTGATCCAGAAAGAGACACCGCCCTCTGCTTTCGGCATCAACAATGCAATTTCGAGGGGCACGACTGTGACTCAAGATCAGACAACAAATAAACCCCGCCATCGTCGACCTTTCTTCCACAACACCGCAACAATGGACGGAACAGCGCCAATAATCGAGGCATTGGCTAAAACCAGCGTCACAGAGCAATCCGTCGATCCATACAACGTTCAAGGAGAAATCGGCGCTGATGGAGTGCAAAAAGGGATCAATTACTTGACCTTGGTGGAGAAATTTGGGACTCAGATCATAACGCCAGAGGATTTGCAGAGGTTCGAAAAGGTCACTGGTCACAAGCCCCATCGGTTTATGCGCAGGGGGATCGTCTTCAGTCATCGTGACCTGAACCTGATGCTGGACCGTTATGAGAAAGGCCAACCATTCTTCTTATATACTGGCCGAGGACCTAGTAGCGACAGTATGCATATTGGGCACACTATCCCATTCTCGTTCACCAAGTAAGTGCGGAATTCTTTCTCGCCTCAGCCTACAAATTTCTGGTTGGTAAAGCTGATGTTCATATGCTAATTCACTGGCAGGTGGTTACAGGATGTCTTCGATGTGCCGTTGATCATCATGCTTACGGACGACGAGAAATACTTATTCTCGGAGAAGAAGACGATTGAAGAAGTTCGACAGTTCACTGCAGCAAACGCGAAAGACATCATTGCTTGTGGATTCGACGCAAAGAAGACGTTCATCTTCAGCGACTATGACTACATGGGGGGGGCCTTCTACCGAAATGTTACTCGTATCTCCAAGCACGTTACGCTAAACGTTGCTCGAGCGGTTTTTGGGTTCAATGAGAGGTAGGCTTATTTCAACAAAAGCTTACATAGGATCCCGCTAACCTCAATAGTTCTTGTATAGGCAAAATTCACTTCGGTGCTGTTCAAGGAGCTACCTCTTTCGCGTCATCCTTCCCGCACATCTTCGGTGAAGATGAGTCGAAGACGAATCTCATTCCATCGCTGATTCCTTGCGCCATCGATCAAGATCCATACTTTCGAATGACGCGAGACGTGGCAGCTCGCTTGCACTTTGCTAAGCCTGCCCTTATCCATGCTCGCTTCCTTGATGCATTGCAAGGGCCTGGCAGCAAGATGAGTGCCAGTGTCGATTCAAGTGCCATCTTTATGAAAGATGAGCCAAATAAGATCAAGAACAAAATTATCCGGTACGCGTTCTCAGGAGGTCAAGAAACGGAGGCCGAGCAAAGAGAAAAGGGCGGAGACACAGAGAAAGACGTGTCATACCAATACCTCACTTTCTTCCTTGAAGATGACGAGGAGTTGGAGAAGATCAAGCTCGCTTATCAGAAAGGCGAGATATTAACTGGAGAGCTGAAAGCAAAGTGTATTGCGGAATTACAAGCTTATTGCAAGGAATTCCAGGAACGCCGGGCTCTCGTCACAGATGAGGTTGTGGCAGATTTCTTTGCTCGCAAGCCGCTAACGTACAGAGGGAACCCTAATGCTAAGACAGTTGACACTGAAGGAGAAACGAACAGTGCTGCTGGGTCGGCAGGGTCTGCTGAAGGTACAGCAATGACCAAGAGTGCACTCAAGAAACTAGAGAAGCAGAAACAGATTGAGGCGAAAAAGGCAGAAAAGGCAGCCGAGAAGGCAGCCAAGGGCCAGTAGTTAACGTCGAGAAAATGCAATCGATACCCAGTCCTGCGATTAGCGAGTGCAAAACCAAGACTATATGTTCTACTCGAGTATACAGCTAGGCTTAACAAGCCTCCGTTGATTTTGATGGCTCTAGTAAAACCAGCTGTTTTGCCCTATATTTAAATCTATACTACAACTGTTACACTTTATGAACAATATTCTACTTTGTTATTTTTATATACTCCATATTAGACATAAATAATAAGCTTCTTTATGACTATACTATAATTAAGGTAAGTTAGGTTAAGGTTCTTAGATTTTGTGTATAGAATATAGATATTTCAATAATTTAACTTAACAACCTTCTACTTTTCAATTCTATTGTGCTAATACTAACATAACAACGGCTTGTTAGGAACACAGATCCCGGAGGAATTGAACTATAACCTTCTAATATTTGCCTAGTTTCAATCTTAGAAAAACTACCTACATGTTATTAGGTAGTACAAGTAAAGCTCAAAGAATATAGGAAGTATCCTTCCCTTCTGAAACATGACGGCTTTCATCTCCCGTGCATTATTTTCGGCAGGGCGAAGGATCGGACAGACGAGTGATAGCAGATACTTGAATAATAGCAGAGAAGTAAACGGCTGCGAAAACAAAGAAAAGCTTCGCTAAAGGTTTATAACGCTTTAGCTATGTCAAAACACCTACCTACTCTATGTATGCTATTCACAACTAACACGAAGTGATGGATTCACAGCTATAGTGTTATTCACGGCTAACGCACACTGAGAGACTGATTTACAGCTTAGGGACTTTAAACCTAACTATTTTACACCAAGAGTGGTTAACTACATAACAACAAAAGCTGATTTTCAACTTCAAAGGCCTACTTCCTAAGGACTGAATCACAGCTATTATGTTATTCACGGCTAATATGAAATTCCTGATTCACTGCTTAGAGACTTCAAAACAAACTATTTTTGAACCAAGAATTCTCAACGACATAAACAACCAACAACACTAACGAACCATACCTACTAGTCAAATCCATCACTCACTTGACTCGATCCCAAGTACAGTCAACAAAAACTCCACCAAGTCCTGATTCCCACCCAAGAACCACAACCACACCAATGGCCGGCACAAGAACCATCCACGGCCTCCCTACCTGGAAATACAACATCATCCTCCTAACCTGCCTCTGCCAGCTCCGAGTACAACCAGCAATACCCTACCGCATCCTCGCCAAGCTCTTCAACTGTACCTGGCCCAAAAGCATAACCAAGCTCTTCCTCCAAAACCAAAGACTCGAAGTCAAGAAAACGCCCGAGCTGCACCAACTCCAAGTCCAACTGCAAAGCGAGAAATGTAGCAGAGACAAAGGCGCCAACAAGGCTGAGAAAGAAGAAGAGATTTATGATGATGAAAACCCAAAGGTTCATATCGTCCTCGAGTGGTTTGCTGAATACCTCGAAGAAACCTGTTTCACGCGAAGCGAGGACCACGCTTCGGATATCTGGCGCTTCGCTACGGGCTGGTCTCAACGCGGTGTCTTGGACATGTTGGTTGCGGCAGGCTTTTGTATTTGTAGGGGTTGTTTTGGGGTGGTTGGTGAGGAGGAGATGTGGTTGCAGGTGAGGTGGAGGAGAGAGCGTGATTGGAGGGCAGGATCTGTACCTCTTTCTTCTACTCTTCCTACTAACGACGACTATGACGACGACAATGATGACGATGATGATGGGGAGAAAAGAATTGGGTGTAGGAAGGATGGTTGGGCTTCTTTTGTTCCGCGAGAGCTGAGGAGGTTGGAGGTTGTGAGGCCGGGGGTGCATGGGTATGGAGAGGAGGGTGGTGTTGGGTTGGTTAAGGTAGAGGAGGGCAAGGAGCGGAGGTGGGTTAAGGGTTTTGTTGATCGGTTTAGGGAGATTCGTGTGCGCGAGATGGAGATTGTTGAGGAGCCTGAGATGGAGGAGTCGGAGGTCGAGGGGGATTGGATGAGTACGAGCACTGTGGTTACTCTCTCGGGGGTTTGGGATTGGATCAAGTGAGGGTCTGGCATGATTGGCTTGTATTATCAGCATGGATTTGCCTTATTATGCTTGGTACAGGATTTAAATTGTTACTTTAGCGGGTATTTTTACTCTTGGTTTTACGAGATCAACATACAATGTTCAGCATGTCTAAGCTGTCTCTTGGTTAAAAATGGTAGGAAATTGAAAAGCTAGTAAATTGAAAAGCCAACACCAGTACCTGTTCTTATATTTTGTTGTTCTATCTTTTTAGAGGACATTGAATTAGGAGGATAGGGTTCTCGAAGCGAGGGAGTAAGCGAGAGATTTAAGGGGTTTATCTCGGTTTCTCCTCAGCTTCTTGGTACTTGTTCAACCCAAATTATATAGATTGGCGTATCTTAATATCCAGAAGATATCTAGCTATATCGGTTCGTTAAAGTTCGAGTAATGTATGCTCTCAAGACATTCTTAATTATAACCTGGCCACGAAGAAATCCGACTTGTGACAAAAGCCTTCTAGTAGTAACGTGAACAAGGTCCGAAAGGACTCGACTATAATATAGAGCCTTGCAAGAACATATAGCATGCCTAAGACAAAACAAATGAAACTAAGAGCACCAACATACACCAACTCTGCCTTCTTTAAATTAAGTCCATTCCATTGCATCCAATCCAGAAGAATGAATTCTACTACAAAAAAGAACAGGGGGGGTACTGACATACTAGCTATCAAGGCAGCAGCAATCTTCCAGCTGTAAAGTTCCTTCTTCGTCGGAATTCAAAATACCAAGCCTAGCAGTAGACCTCCCATTGATGAACCAAGCATAAACATAAAGCTGGCTTCGGTGTTGGCACCGCAAATGTGAATTGCAGGGTTATGAATAGCGTACGACGGGAATTCTGCGGGACCTCCGAACCACAGGCGCCGACTTCCATGCCGTGCAAGTTGTAAAAGCTGATCTGTATCGGACCATATTGCTGCCTGGATGACACGTGGAATTTTGACATCTTGTGGCTTGGACCAATATAAGTTAACGGTACAAACACAGAAGGCTGCAACGAGTACCTCCCAGCTGAGATGATGGAATATGCTTGATATGGCGAACAATAATCTGGGAAATAAGCCAGAGCACTTGTAGGGTAGCTAAACCTTTTACCAGAAAGTCACATTTGTTCTGGTCGTTGGTCTCGTCCTCGTAGATACATGGAAGCTTCTCAATTATACCAAATCGATTGGCTAGCACAACCTGCTTCGCAGTCAAGGTCCATTTGTTTTCCTTCAGGGGGGTGAGTTGTTTTGTAATGTCTCCGAAGTCAATCACATCAATGATAACTTTTGTCGCAGCAATATAGAGAGCCTTGCTCGCCAGGTTGTGATTGACAGTAGGTTTCGACTAATTGTCAGTTTCAGCTGGCTTCTCCAAGGCTCTCACTTAGATGTAAAAGGTGACGCATGAGGCGAAACATACCATATCTGAAACTCTTCCGACGGCCGCTTAAGACATCGTAGATGCTATAGAAAGGTCTTCTGGTAGTATGACTATGTGTATTATAGATTCGGCAATGGAAGGTCTCTCCCAGCTTGTCGTTCTTGTATTGTGATTGACATTGTTGTGCAACCCCCTGTGATTTTCTCTCAGTTCGTAGCTTTTCAAACTACAACCCAGGAGATTATCTAGTCTATGCTTCTCGATATCGGATGCTTCAATGGTTTGTGGAGGCCGGTCGTTGACTGTACTGGTAGATGTTCGTTCCTCTGGGACGAGGGTTTTAACTATTAGCTGAGCAATAGAATTTCTCTTTGTAGTATCTGGTTCATCCTGGCTCTCGTTCGTAGGCAGTTTATGGCATCGGGTAATGGTAGTAGACTCTGCTTCATCCTCTGCAGTCTGCATTCCTGCCCACGTATGTTGAATGAAGCGATTTGCATTGCCAAGTTCTTGATTGCCACCTTTGGCAACCTGGAGTCTTCCTTCACATCCGTGACTGTCAAACTAAGAACTGAGGCTTGCCGGGTCAGAGGCTAACCCGCTGAAGATCGAACAAGAAAGCCGCACATATTAGCAAAATACCCATGAGCCTTTTGACGTGGTATCGTGAGATGTTGAACAGACCATGTGCAGAGGAGGAGTGCTGCCCGACAACTCCAGAATATATTGAAAGTGCCTCAGACTTGTGGCGATGCCCGACAGATTCGGTAGGAATCGTGCAGTTTGGTGTGAAGCGAGTCATGGTGTACTGTACGTTTCGAGTGACTGTCAAGGAAGGAGGTGTACGACTGGATATGAAAAATATAGCAGCTATCCGGCACGACACTCGTTGCATGACGCATCCGAGAAGTCATTTGTACAGTACAGTACCAGTAACAGTGGAAGTGATGCGGGAGGCCTCGCGTAGCCGCCTGTACCACTCCCGGGAGAATCAATCAATCAGAGGGCTTCAAATCTCGGTCAGGCTGGATGAGCTTGATTTGCCCAGCTGAGAAGAAGCCCTCTACTTACCCTCACGTAGCAATGCAAGGTGCTGTTTGTACTGGTGAGTGTAAGACTACACGCTTTTCCAAGGCACGCTGTACTTCCATGTTATGTTTCTCAGTGTGTCGAAAACTTTCCCTGGATCTGAGTGAGGTCGCTTAAGCTAAGTACTTCCGTACCTAAGTATAAGTGGTCATGTATGCACGATCATGTGACGCCATTTCCAATTGAACAGCCCCTCTCGACCTACTGAAAGATACATGTGATATTTCTGGGTTTAACCTAACGAGGGCCTCCTTCTCGGGAGATGACTGACAAGGAGCAGTGTCGTTTCAAATGAGTTGGTCACGCGAGCACTCAATGATCTACTCAGTTGCTTAGAAGATTGCTTTTGTGGTATTGTGAAAAGTAGGGTCTAAAAAGCAGAGCAACCGCCCAGATAATTGCTCTTATGTGTTCATCAAGAACTATATTATAAAGAAACACTAAATTAAAATTTACCCCATCCTCTTGGAAATCTCGACCTCCTGGAATGCTTCATCCATAGAACCAGTACTCACTCGCGTATTGTATCGACATGACACCGACGGACGTGCAAGTCGCGTTTGGGTTTCCTCCAGCAGTTTCAACTCGGTAGACCTCAGTAACACCAACAGATCCTCCCTTGTCCTGCAGTTGCAACCAGTCGACGGCACCAGTTCCTCCAGGGCCAACATCGGCTGTAGCAGGAGCCTTGATGTCAGAAGTCTTCTTCCCGGCAAGCAAATCCCCAACTGTGTTCAAGTCGAAGGTTGGTGTTCCGGCGGAATCGAAGTAATGGTGACCGAGGACGGGGAAGGATGAAGAGCCAGAGGTGAGGGAGTCGTTTGGGACAGGCGAGTAGACAACCTTGGCTGGCATCGCGTTGAAAGCGTCTTCGTTGGTGGATGCGAAGAGAGTAGCGTCGAAGAGGGTTGCTATTGCGCCGAGTGCGACAGGCGTGGCGTTGACGGCAGAGCAAGTGTAGTTCTGGATACCGCGGCCAAGGGCGACGTACTTGAGAGTAACGTTGGCTGGTGCTGGTAGCTCAGCAGCGCCTGGGGTAAAAGTCAGTTGGCTGATGCATTGAGATAAGTTGGATTGAGAACAACGTACCTCCATTGACCGGTAGACTTGGGGTTGCGGCGGGCAAGATTGGGAAGCAGCGGTCGTCGCGTTGTGCAGATGGGACCATGGAAGCTGGGGTCGGTGCTGCAACGGAGAATTGAAGAAGAGCTGCAAGGCCGATGCCAAGGTAGATGTGTAGAGAAGGCATGGGGGCGTGATGGACGGATTGGATGGCTGTGGATGACTTTTCTGTGCTGGTGGGAGCGTATGTGTAGGTCGGTCGGCAGGGTGGAACAGAAGTGAAGAAAGGGAAACCCAAAGGTCCTGCCCAGGAGATACAGACGAGAGACGAAGGACGGAAAGACGAAAGACGAAAGACGAAAGCGGGAAGAGACGGCGCTGGAGATGGTGATGCGAGTGAGAAGAAAGTGCGCAGATGGTAGAGGACGTACTCGACCTTATACTTTCTGTTCTCTCTGGAAAGTGAGTGAGTGCACTCCGTGTACTCGGGTACCTTTTCTGGCAGGGTAGCGAGCTCCTTCCCTTGTTCCCTTGTTCCCTTGTTCCCTTGTTTCCTTGTTCCCTGGATCCTTGAAGCAGATGCTGGACTCGAATCCTTGACCCTTGGACCGCTCGACTGGATGAGTGCGCAGTGCTATTCCCGCCGCCGACGCGCAGACGTGCATGAGTAGGAGTCGTTCTGCGGTACGAAAGTACGAAATACAGCATCTGCCCGCAGCCGTGTTAGCAAGCGAACTGCTCTGTGCTCTGTCTGTACTCACCACCACGCCCCGCCAGGGTTGGCCATGCACTTTGTTATTAGAAATGCGCCTCTCGTCCAGGCCCAACGCTTCCCTCCCAATTTACGTGTGTTCGCGGCACAGACAAACCCGTGGGCATGGTCCCCACTCTGCATTCGTGGCGATGGTCTTGACGACGCCAGATGTTGCTGGTGATGTTGTGCTCTTCCTCGATGTATGTACGTACTTCTGCGGGAGGACGAGCGACGAAGGTGGGAACCGTCCCGACGACGTGCCTTGCTCGTACCACACCCTCGGCCAGGCCTCCGCGAACATTCAACAACCAGCACAGCGACGCTCCAACCCTTCAATGCTGAACATGCCAACATGCAAACAAGCCTTTCCTCCAGACACTTGGAACGAGAGGGCCCTCGATTAAACATCTTCTGAGATTATCCGTCTGCAGGGAGAATCTCCGAAACCCCACTGCCCCCATCGCATCTTCAAGTTGTTCGACTTCGGCCCAAGTCGGCTCCCCCATCCCTGGGGAAGAAGAGTGTGAAGCTCGACTCCAGAGGAACGAGATGACGAGAGGGGCCTGAGAGGGGCCCGAGGGGAACGTTCGCAGCTTCGCAATCATCCGCACTGATCGAAACACCACCTCCTGATTTCCACTATCAGCTTATCGGTGTTTGAGCTTCGAAAACATCAGACGGCCGTCACGACCTGAAGTCCTTTCGCACAGCAGCACGCACGGCACCATCACAGCATAAATCTCTCTCTCTCTCTTTACGTGCATCTTTCGTACAGGAGCAGTAGCAATGTGCCTCCGCCTGAAAGACGACGAGTGCATTCAGGGCTGTGTAGTTAGGGGCGTATACCGGTACCGTTTGATCTCTCAAACATCTGGTACCTTTCGTCCAGTGCAGGACAGGACAGGACAGGACGCATACGAAGTACCAACCGATGTATCAGACGAACATCAAGAAAAGGCGAGCATAAGATCCCCTTTTAATGCGCTTATTTCCCAATGAAGTCGGTGATCCATGGCCGGACAGCATACGAGTAGCTACAGTAGCCTAAGTGATACGGAGTCTCGCAATAAGGTTAACACTCGAAACGTGGAGAGCTTATCAGAGAGAAGATTTTGTTTCGAGATGCGATGCCTTGAGACGACGACGAACCTGATGCTGCTCCGTGCTTACCCCCTCAGGAACAGGAACATAATGAACATGAACTCTGCGCCCCATTCTCATCAATGTTTCTGCCCGTGCAGTTGAATATTCAATAATCAACTCGATAAAAGTCAAAAAACTTCAAACAAAACTCAAAATCACATGCCGCTAATTACAGAGCATTGATATATTGCGGACGTGATATGGAATTGTGTCTTGCATTCTGCCACCGAAAGAGCCTCAAATCCCGCATTGAAATTTACTACTTGGACATACCCGGAACTTCCAAAATCCCGAATCGACTGAGAGCCCCCCGAGTCCCGATGAAGGGATCCAGCGATATGTGCACAAGATGATGGTACCTTGGCATTCACTCCAACGATTCCAAGTTCCAACAGATGCAAAAATGGGAAACGGGCAGAAAAGAGGCACAGGAAACTCAAGGGGAAGCCTGGAGTCTGGAACCATGCCTTCATCTATCTCCTGCTTTGCCGTCGCTTCCAGAACTCTGGTGACTTGGTGACAGACAATACGAAGAACGATGACTGTACCACCATAAGGTAAGGTAGGTAGGTATCCAAACTGGGTGCTGTGCCTTTCAGCTGGAGTTTGGACTCTGGATCGCCATCCCCTTTGTGCCATGTGCCACTCCCTGTCCTAAGATGCGACATCAATTAATATCCCGCCAGCACTCGACCGAAGCTCTCCACCATCTCGCATCTCGCATCGTTCATCTATTCATCTATTCATCCGTTGACAGGGGATAGATGCATGCTGCGGGCTCCCCCTTGTCTCTTGTCTGCATCCTGCCATACACTGACGGGGACGGATCTCGACTCGACCTACCTTACTCCGTACAGTACATGATGTCCTCGACAGAACAGACATCGGTGTATGCTTTGTCCATTCGTTTGCAGTACAGTGCAGTATTAATGTGAGCAAACTAGCTAGCTAAGGTAGGTCACCAATAGTCCGTCGCCGCCCGTCCTCACGTGTGGCACTGCATGCTGGCTGGTTGCGGTTGCAGTTGCAGTTGCAGTTGCAGTTGCAGTTGCAGCGGCCAACTTTCCAGCCATTCATTTTTTCAATATTATTTTTGTATCTTGACCTTTTCAATTCTCGCGTGTAAATTGGGAACTTTCCACCCATGGGAGCTCGTTGCCATATTTGGAACTAATTGTGGTCATTGGGGCCTTTTCCTCTTGGGCTAGGCCATGATCATGCGTGAGGAGTGGTCGGCTTCTCGCGTAGGTGAGGTGAGAAGAGGAGGCGAGATGATGTGGGATTTTGGCTGGTTCTGGTGGTTGTTGTGGTGAGTTGTTCAATTTCATACCTGCGTGGCCACGATATACATGTTGGTGTGTCGTTGAGCGCGCGTGAGCGCTTCTCGAGATCCATGATCATCTTGGTCGCCAGTCGTTAATGGCGGTTGCGTCTGGCGGTCTGGCGGTCTGGTGCCTTTCTTACGGTGACATTGTCGCTGTGCTGGGCCTTCTCGTTGGAGGGCGGCAAAAGCTGAGTTCGACGGGTATCCCAGGACGAGTGGCCAATGGAGACTCGGGTCGTGATTCGCAACTCACGGGCGTGAGAAGCGCGCATCGTCTCTCATCAGGCGCCTTGAAGTATCAACGACTTGATAAGTTTAAAGATGTCAGATTCTGTGCCTCACGCTTGTCCGTTTGTTCTTGCCATGTCATCAGCATGGCGAGGCTGCGGCACTATCTGTTACTGTGTTGGAGATCCTCCTTTGATGCCTGCGACCAGATGATCGTCGGCTGGGTCTTGATTCTACAGATTTGCTAGAAGGCTGAGTGTTCCTTCTGACCCATTGCACGACCTTTCAATACTTTCAAGGCATTCTTGAAAGCGTCGACAGAATAGTGTTCGAAATAGGCATTCAGAATACGACCTAACAACACCAGGGCAACGTTGTACCCATCCTAGGTCAACATCATGGCCATCGTAACCATACATCCAGAGAATATCATCTTCCACTGAATTTCTTTCGCCGACTGTTGGATTGACAGCTGCCCTTCGCACTATTTCCTGGCTGCTCTCTAGGATATTCTTCGTCCTATTTTTACGAACTTCCGGTGGGCCTAGCGCAGCAGCAATTGCATCAACGGGACTGTTGCCGAGTTAGATATACCCGACGTTACAGTAAGACTAGTAATGTTGTCCTCTGGAGGCACAGAGACAAGGCCCCGCTGGCTTGCGTTAGAAGCAAGGCATGAGCATCAGTTTTCCTTACTTAGAAACGTCTTCACTTCAGGAAGTTTCTGAAATCTGTTGTCAAATTAGCAATCTTTGGAGTAAATGAGTGTTGAAAGAAGGTAATTCTACTCACGATTAACAGGTTACATCCTCTACCTTCACAACTACCACTATCTCATGGAAGCACAGGCGGGCTCTACATTGGTGCTTACTACATAGTAATACCTCCCGAACTCCTTCAACGCAACTCCGCAAGCCTATCTGCCTACAAAACTCCAATTCCTCCTTCAACCTTTGACCGTCAGTAACGCAGCAAAGAAGGAGATATACTCCGCCTTATGATCACCGAGGAAGATAGAAAATGGGCCTATACTCACACCATGAAGCAAGGGAACGGACTCTTAAAAGCTCGAACCTCATCTGTCTTCAGATGTTTAGTAAGAAGCATGTACTCTGCATACTCCAGACGAAACCTTGAATCAAGAAGCTACGGACTTTTGAACGCACACCAACAACACTAACCACCAAGTTAGCCCTGAAAGGCTCGCTATCTATAAACACCACGTTAATATCACCTCGTCACCTTCCCCAAACTGGGATACTACATACCACACCTTATCACAACAACAACGCCTTCCGTCTCCTCAAGCAAAGCTTTCACAACACTCCACGAAAAGTCCAATTTGCAAGAGGTGGCATCTGTATCGCTCCTCAGAGCCGAGGATAATTCGCGAGGCAACCTCGCTTTCCTTCATATTTCATCATATATCCTTCCTTTTTCACTTAGCCCGCCGCAGAGGAGCTTAAGATCCTTCTTCTTATTTCTAAGCCCTTTCTTTCTATGAATTACTTGACCTTCTTGTCCCACTAACTCGCAATTATATACTATAGCAGCCTTATAAAATTAATCTCTTTGATTCTTTTCATAAGAACTTAATATAGCTTTGTAATTACTAATTCTTTTGCTTGTTTTAATACCTTGTTACAGTGATCACTTCTACGGTGTAACTAAGACGCGCTATCAGAATGTTGTATAGTGATTAGAAACAGATAGCAAATCTATGTAAGTTGTGCACGAGTGATTATTTTATTGTACGTTGATAGCCAGCTTGTGTTAGCATGTACGCTCTGTGTTATTTGACTAGCCGCTATATACTTGTTGTAAGACCTAGTGTAGATGGAGATTAGATCTCTTTGACGCTAAAAGGCGAGGGTGGGCATATGTATGTTGCGATGGACAAACCTTTAAGACATTGGTACAGGTTGCTATGAGTGTTGTGACAGCAAAGTTACGCGCCAGTCCATATATACCACATAGCAGGATTAACGCTTCCGAAGTATTCCAGTGAAGCTTAGAAGGACAAGTGATGGGAACAGAATTAGGGACTACCTCGAAGATCTGAGGATGAGTTTGTAAGCTGGCCAGCCATAATATCGTTGGCTAGTCTACGTGCCTTTGCAGCTCCCTTCCTTCTTCCTTCACCCACATACACAATAGAACAAAGCCACAGACTAAGTATCGCAAACTTCACTTTACACCCTGAAAACGTTGCCCCTGTGTGGTATCACGACCAGTCCTTTCATTTATCCTTGCCTTTCTTAAAATCCATTTGGTTCTGTTCATGTAGCTACTCGCGTTGTAAAAACGAGAACGAAAAACAAAAACATTGGTCTTCACAATATCAAGCTCTGCCTTGGCGACTTTCTATACTCCTAGCTGCCAGTTCTTTTGGTACTTAAGGTAATGGCCGTGGATGGCCTTTAGACTCGCAGAGCTGCTCAAGCCATTTCAATGACGTACTGGGATCAAAACATAGCCTGAACTATGCTATGTATGCCGGAAGTACTTACCATAACAACGAGCTAAAGAGGCAGAATAGCAAATGAACTACAATTGACCTTATTTCAGGCACCCTAAGATATATTGTGGCTGCTAAGCAGCATGGACTTTGCCCCAATTCAATCCCCGAACACCATTGCTGATCCAACATTCTTCCCCTTCAACAAGCGACTCAACATTGACAGCTTCCTCGACACATAGACTGTCCCAAGTAAGCATTCGGACCCGCTTGAATCACTGGAACACTTACCATTTTTCCAACAACCACCGCCTTGTAGTACCGGCCTGGCCACCGCTTGAAACAGGCGGAGTAACCCACCTGCCATTTCTCCAGAAAAATACACTGGTCAAAGTACCTTCCATAATGGCTCCGTCAACATCACTCACAATCAGCACCTCCTTCTTCTCGGCCATGTCTGTAATACCAAAGCGGTCTCTTGCTGAGTTATACATGTCTCGGCTGGTAGTCTTGTAGGTTGTGAATGGTGATGGAGTGGTTTTATAGCTGTCGGGGATGATGGTCCAGGCTTCACCTTTGACTGAGTCTCCAGGAATGGTATCGTCGCTCCCTAAAGTGAGAGCTCCGCCGGTGAGGGGAGAGACTTTGAGACCAGCTGTTGCTGAAGCAGGGGGCGGGATGCGGGCTGGATATAAATTCTCCATGGGCACCGCTGGGACCGCATTGCTCTCCGTACTGATAGTACCGTCATGTGCCACCAAGATCTTTACCCTAAGAGGCGTGCTTGACTCTGTAATGGAATCCTCTTTCAGCTTCTGGGCGAGCTTGGCTAAGCCCTCAGGACCGCTGAGTGCAGAGACGGCCACGCTCCAGCCAAAGTGCTGAGCTGCCTGCAAGATGCGGTCCCGATGGTAGGAAAGCATGTAGAAGGGTGTCTCGTTTAGCTGTGGAGCCACTGAGGTGTTCGCTGTACTACGTAGCAGGAGCGGGTCGTAGCGCAAAGAAGAGAAGAGTTGGAAGTCTGAAGGCGCCATGCTGTTGCGGTGTAAATGCGAACTAGACAACTGTAAGCCCGGGTAGGTAGATGTGGAGGATCGGACTCCAATGGCAAGACATGTTTACTTTCAAGCAGAAGTTCAAGTGGGTGGCTCACTGCAGTAAAGGCAAAGCGTCAAGGTGGGGGTCGTGTTCCGACTGGACGAGAATGATGATGATGATGATGTCTAGGAGAGTGAGCGAAGCTGAAGTTATACTTGCTCCGGACTGACAGAACAGTGAGCCTCGCCAAGCTCGTCTCCACTGGAATGCATTGATTGGTTCTACGACTCAGGGAGCCATTACCTTACGTCGTGCAGTGCGACATAGTTGTGTCCAAACGATGACATTGTAGACCTTCCAGTTGTATTTGCTATTCACAATGCCTGTCAATTGGAGGACTGCCCGGTCGTGACGACGACTCTCAGGAGCAAAGCGGCATCACGTGCTAACACAAAGCAAAACAAAGTAGGTAGAGGAGGTAATGAAGGCAGTTCTAAAACAGACTTATGGTTGCAATGTAAGGCTCATAAAGCCCCCAACTTGGAACAATATGAAGTTGTTGATGCGCAGGTTGCCAGCTGGATGACCGGTGAACCTTGGCTTGTTTGGACCCAGTGCAACCTCAGGCCACCAGGGCCACCGCGTTTTCATTCGGTCATCGCTCCCGAGCCAGTCGAGCGATAATTTCTGGGAGCTCCATCTGTCGAGTGTCTGTTCTGCTCTCCTCATCAATCCGCCCAGCTGTTCACAGCACCGCCCATCCGACCCATCTGTATCTTACTTCCCCATTGTTGTTCTTTCCTTGTTCTCTTCTAATAAATCTTGCCGTCTTCTCATTTCTGCTGCGCATCTTTCTTCCTCCTCCAATGTCTGCGCCGACGTCGATGCCTCCTCAGAGGATTGCCCCAGTTCCTGATTTCGCGTCATCCACACCACAATCATCAACCGTCTGGGACCGGATAACAACATGGGCGTCTGAGAATAAGGCCGTGGTATATACAATTGCTGGAGTAGCAGTGGTGGTGACCGGAGCTGGTGTTGCATATTATCTTACGGATTCGGTAGGCGCACGAAGCACTCATGGCATGACCGGCAACCGCGTGGCTAACAGATCATTGAACAGCAGGTGACTACCATTGGTCGTGACGAGAAGGAATCGCCGAAGAAGTCAAGTAAGAAGGACAAGCGGAAGAAGAAGGCCGACAAGGGAGATGTCGAGAAAGCTGCACCGCCACAAGACTCAAAACCAAAGCCGCCTTCAGTTGAGACACCAGATGAGCTTCCCGAGGTGGACGAGTCTACTGTTGAGAGCCTGTCGGAGCAGGATCGGAAGGACTTCGCTGCGAAGCTGAAGGCTGCTGGTAATACTGCGTACGGGAGCAAGGACTACACCAAGGCCATTGATCTTTACGGCAAGGCTATCATCTGCAAGCCCGACCCAATCTTCTACTCAAACCGAGCTGCATGTTATAACGCTCTTGGTCAATGGGAGAAGGTCATTGAGGATACGACTGCAGCGATTGCCCTCGACAGCGAGTATGTCAAGGCTTTGAACAGAAGAGCCAACGCATATGAACACCTCGATCAATTCAGCGAGGCTCTTCTGGATTTCACAGCGAGCTGCATAATCGATGGATTCCGAAATGAGGCAAGCGCACAGTCTGTCGAGAGACTTCTCAAGAAGGTTGCGGAGGCCAAAGGAAAGGCAATTCTTGCATCCAAGGACAAGCGGTTGCCCAGCCCAACTTTCGTCACCAACTACCTCCAGAGTTTCCGTGTGCGGGAGAGACCTCAAGGCTTGGACGAGAAGGCAGAGCTGTCCGAAGAGACTGGTCTTGGCCAACTGCAAATTGGCTTGAACGCTATGGATAAAAAGACTGGCGATGGATATGAGGAAGCATCTGCTGCTTTCGATAAAGCTGTAGAGTTGGGCGAACTCGGGGAGCATGAAGCATTTGCTTACAATATGCGGGGAACCTTCAAGTACCTTCGTGGCGAGAACGTCGAAGCCCTGAACGACCTTACAAAAAGTGTTGACTTGCAGCCATCTTTGACTCAGAGCTTTATCAAGCGAGCAAGCATGCACCTGGAGCTAGGTTAGTACTATTTTACACTTTATTAGATTTTGGCTAATAAGTTACGTAGGAGACAAAGACGCTGCCGCTTCTGATTTCGAGAAGGCCATGGAACAGAACAACGACGACCCTGATATTTACTATCACCGCGCCCAACTCCACTTCATCCTTGGTGAGTTTGCCGATGCAGCAAAAGACTACCAGAAATCCATCGACCTCGACACAAGTTTCATATTCTCGCACATTCAACTCGGTGTTACACAATACAAGATGGGATCAATTGCTTCTTCCATGGCTACTTTCCGGAGATGTATCAAGAACTTCGATAAGGTTCCAGATGTGTACAACTACTATGGAGAGCTGCTGTTGGATCAGCAAAAGTACCAGGAAGCCATCGAGAAGTTTGACACTGCGGTTGAAATGGAGAAGCAGACTAAGCCGCTTGGCATGAACGTTCTCCCTCTCATTAACAAGGCTCTTGCGCTCTTCCAATGGAAACAGGACTTTGCTGAGGCCGAGAAATTGTGCCAGAAGGCCTTGATTAGTAAGTTCTTAGTTGCTTCATTTGTGTTCGCTACTAACATTGTTTAGTTGATCCTGAGTGTGATATTGCCGTTGCAACCATGGCCCAACTACTGCTCCAGCAAGGCAAGGTTACAGAAGCTCTGAAGTACTTTGAGCGTGCTGCCGAACTTTCGCGGACAGAGGGTGAGATTGTGAATGCTCTGTCGTACGCTGAGGCTACTCGCACTCAACTGGAGGTGCAAGAGAAATACCCCCAACTTGCAAACAGACTGCAAGGAATGGGTGGTGGGTTTGGCGCTCCGATGCGCTGAGTGATGTATGTTGGATGGTTTATGATATGTCATGGGAGAAGGTATTTTGATATAGCAGTAAGGGCGGTACGGCTAGGGGCCGGCCACACAGTCGGTAAGCTGTACAAAAAAGAAACTGTAACTAATACTCCGCTTTCACTCGCACGGAAGAGTGTGTACAGTAAAACGAAAAGACACACTCTTAAACACTCGATATGCCTCCTTCTGCTGTGTCTGGAGTTCTGTATGCGTGACGACGACAATACTGATGCGATGACATAATGCTTGAGGCTCATCTACATTTCCTTGGTCAAGAGATCGATTACCCGTTCGGCATCTCCCTTGCCCACGGCCTTTAAGCGCCGGGTTGCGTTGCCACAACTCACTTGTTAATTATAGCACCTATTGGTGTTACTCCGCCACTATAGTGACACAAAAACATGTTGAAAGCATGGACAAACAACGAGTTCCAGCGCATCCCGTAGTGCGATCAGAGTTGAATCCGGCCATACTAAGAAAGAGGATCAAACATTGTTTCTTGTGGCTGAGGGTATTCGTAGAACTTCTCAGCCTTATCAACAGCTTCTCGCACCATTGGACTCGCTAAGCGTGGTTGCTGGAGGAGCCCGGAGTTGAATGCCCCACGTTTGTGTGTAGAGTATGTAGCCAGCCCGCATGCTCAACTATAGCCTACAAGGGCCAGGAGTGAGAACTTGTTATTACTCTGACTTGGCTGTAATCTTCTTTGCAAGAATTCCTTCAGCTGTTCAACCTCGAAAGAAATACAAAGGGTGTCGACTTCCCTGCCATTCCTTTGTTCTTCTTCCACTCCTTGGGCAGGTGCAATCTCGCTGTCACCTCCATCACTTGCGCGCGCTACGGATATCCAATAGACCTGCTTTTCAAATCCAACAAAACAACAAACGAGCCCTTTACGATATTCTTACAGCACTGCGCTTCTGCCTATATACGAACAAGCAGGCCGCATTCCCCCAGACCACTCCTTCTCCTGCGACACTGCCTTCGTTTATACCGCCGTCATGTCAGATCTCCAGGGACGAAAGGTCTTCAAGGTCTTCAATCAGGACTTTATTGTCGATGAGAGATACACCGTGACGAAGGAGCTTGGACAAGGAGCTTATGGTATCGTCTGGTAATACCCCACTCTCCTGATATGGGCAGACTCTGTTGGATTGGTGCTGACAGGTGTTGATGTGCAGTGCGGCTACGAACTCCCAGACTGGCGACGGTGTTGCGATCAAGAAGGTTACAAATGTTTTCAGCAAGAAGATCTTGGCGAAGCGTGCGCTGCGAGAGATCAAGCTTCTCCAGCACTTCAGAGGGCACCGAAATGTATGTTGTGCCGATGGATTGCGACGAGCTTGAAGCTAAATGAGGGGTAGATCACTTGTCTTTATGACATGGACATTCCTCGACCAGATAACTTCAACGAGACCTATCTGTACGAAGGTAATTAAGCTCTGTAGAGCGGTTCTTTGCTGTTGCTGCTACTGTTACTGACATCTTGCTTCTATAGAGCTTATGGAATGTGATTTGGCTGCCATCATACGATCTGGACAACCCCTCACCGATGCCCACTTTCAATCCTTTATCTACCAAATTCTCTGTGGCCTTAAATACATTCATTCGGCAAACGTCCTTCATCGCGATTTGAAACCAGGAAACCTCCTTGTCAATGCGGACTGCGAGTTGAAGATTTGCGATTTCGGTCTTGCGAGAGGATTCTCTGTCGATCCAGAGGAGAATGCTGGGTATATGACTGAATATGTGGCCACGAGATGGTACCGTGCGCCCGAGATTATGTTGAGCTTTCAAAGCTATACAAAAGCTAGTAAGTTCTCCGCATGTAGTCAATTATGATGATGGCTCATATCTGCCAGTCGACGTTTGGTCTGTAGGATGTATTCTTGCAGAGCTTCTTGGTGGTCGACCATTCTTTAAGGGCCGCGATTATGTCGACCAGCTCAACCAAATCCTGCACATCCTCGGAACACCCAACGAGGAGACGCTCTCCCGAATTGGTTCTCCCCGAGCTCAAGAATATGTGCGAAATCTACCATTTATGCCTAAGCGTACATTCCCCCAGCTCTTCGCAAACGCCAACCCAGATGCGCTGGACCTCCTCGACCACATGCTGGCCTTCGATCCCTCGTCGCGTATCTCTGTCGAGACTGCTCTCGAGCACCCATACCTCCATATCTGGCACGACGCCTCCGACGAGCCTGGGTGCCCAACAACCTTCAACTTCGACTTCGAGGTTGTCGAGGACGTTGGTGAGATGCGCAAGATGATCTTGGAAGAGGTGCATAGATTCAGACAACATGTGAGAATTCAGCCGGGACAACCAGGTGTTACGCAACCCTTGTCCGTTCCTATTCCGGCCTCAAATGGAGGTGCTTGGAACTCCGAAGACCCAAGACCACAGGAGGCTTATGGACAGGGTGCAACAGGCTTGGAGCAGGATTTGGCGGGTGGTTTGGATGCCGGCCGCGGTATGAATTGATAGACTGTTATATTCTTTCGGGGCGATCAAGGTGGGAGGGCCATTTGGGATATTAGCCGGGTAGGAAGGATGATTGTTGGAATTTACCTCAAGCGAGGAGATTATGAAAGTACAGAATGGAATGGTTCGATGACTCTCTTACGTTCGATTCGAGAATCCTCCTTTGCATATTCCTGGGTGTGAATCGTAGCCACGATTTGCTAGGTAGAAAGGCTCATTGGAAGATGACAATGCGAGAGAGGAGGCTATTGCCGACCGACCTAATGCACGTGTCCCATGCTAACAACCATTATTACATCAACATCAATGATGTAACGACCAGAGCTTAATTTCTTAGCTACCGTCTTCCTCTCTCTCACTCACATAAACAGTGTTTATATCTCGGACCCCCTTGTCATCTTGAATCACACTCTATCAAGCAATTCTCCATAATCTGGACACACAATCACAAGTCCAGTTACAATAGTCTAGGTATATTATCCACAACTCACAATGTCTACACCCAGCGACGCCGAACTCCTCGCCAAAGCGAAACAGGCCGAGCGAGACCTGAACAAGCACGAGACAAAAACCGGAGGTCATTCTGGCAGTGATTCTGGTTCGTTTCTTCTGTTTCTTCGTCTGCCCGCTCTGTACCTCTCTCTTTCCCCTCTTCTCTTCCTGTTTCCTTCCCTCTCTCTTCTCCCTTGCTGTTCTCTCACTTACAATTCCCTCGTCGACCATGTGCTCTCGGTTCTCGCAAGCAAGCAAAGCGACTAACGATGTTCGTTGCAAATCCACAGCCCAAGAATCAGGCGTCGATGCTAGTGTCGAAAATAAATTCCCCGGGGCGCAGGTCCAGTATGGGCCTGGTTTGACGTCGAGGGGTGAGGGGAGGGTTATTCCGCCTGAGGAGGGTGGAGAGGTCTTGGAGGGGGGGAGGCTTACTAGCGCGAAGGACTTTGAGGGCGAGGGTGGTATGTTCTTTCTTTCTTTCGGTCGGTCTGCTTGTTTTACTTTGTTTTTTGGTTCTAGATTAGTGGGCTTGGAGTGGATGGAAGTGATGGGTGAGTGTTTTGGCCTTTGGTTGACTTGGAGCTTTGATTTGGGTTTGATTTGGTTTGGCCGCTTTTGATTGCATTAGGTGGACTGAATGAGTTGAACTGATGTATTTGTGTCATATAGGTCCTGAGGATAAAGCGGAGAAGGCGGCTAGGGAGAGGGGTGGTGATGATGATGTTAAGGGGGTACCGGTCGGGGGGTCTGTTGATGGGAACAAGATTTGAATGATGGATAGTACGAGTACGGGCTTTCTTTGCGCTGTTGGGGGGAGATTGCTTCGAAAGAGTACGAGTTGTTATGAGGTCGTATGATTTCAGTTTGAGATGTATGGTATGGAATATTTGAGTTACTCTGATGTGGCTGGGCTAGTCTTAAGTATCAACTTGCACTCACCTGTCTGCAAACTTTGTAAATGATTATATACACACTTAGCGCCTATTGTACGGTGCGTATAGCTAAGACGATTGCTAGGTAGTCTTTGCTAGCTTCTCGCTAAATGGTAAATGAGTAGGTGTAAACTCTACATGCATGATAAACTCTCGAGGATGATCTAGACAGAAGACATTATTCAATTAGAAGTAGCATCACTATATACTTATTACAGTCACAAGCTTACAGCTACAACTACAGCTACATTTACAGTCACAGCACCATCTTCCAACTCTGTAAAATGTCCAACCTAAAAGCGAGCAGCTCTGTGATAAGGCGGCGCAGTCCCGTTGCCCAGTTCAGTAACAGGTTGCGCAACGTTGTCCGTAGTGAAAGGAACAGTGCTGGACAAGCTGTCGATCCTGCCAAGCAAGAACTCGAGATGTCTGTATGAAGCCGAGGGAGCATATTGGGGGACCATGTGTCCCGAAAGATCGATTCCAACCCAGGTCAGTCCACGCTCGGTGTGTGTGGTTCCGAAGACGCCAGACCCTGCGAGGGTTCCAGTCGAAGTGGGATCGTGGTATGGGACATAGAAGGGATCGGTTGGCTTGCTAGAGAATCCCATGCTGCCTCCCCAAGTCATATTCTGGATACCCAGGAGAGTTCCGTTAGCGATGAGCACCATATCAAGGGCTCCGTGGCCGATGATAGTACGCTTGCTGCGCTCAATGACACCTGGAAGGACGCTGGTTGTTGATGGGGCGGAGTTATCCTCATTATTGACGAAGACGGCAATGTCCGAGCACTCCTCCCAGAGTCCAACGGGTGCGTTGATGGCTTTTTGGACGTCGGTTCGGTTGAAGTAGATTTCAGAGCCTGCGGGCGTGTAGTAGAAATCGCCGGGGAATCCGAGCACATCCCAGAGTACGGGGCAGGTGGTTGCCACTTGGTAGACGTCAAAGCAAGGGTTGAGGACGGTGGCCTCGTTTACTACTGAGTCCCAGATATCACAACCATCAATAACATTTCCGTCCGCGTCGGTACCTGGGAGCTGGGATGGTTGGGGTCCAGATGGAGGGAAAGTCATGTACTCGTTCACGTAATCGGTGTATCCGCAGCTATCTGAGACGTTTTTCAGGTAATCTCTGTAGGTATCGTTGAAGGGGAAGAGTCCGCCCCAGTAGTCGACGAATTGGAGTTGGGGAATTTGTTCTGCGAGCACGCCGTCGGTGACAGATGGGTCGTAAATTAAGGTAGCCTCAACATTGTGGTACTTTAAATTTGTTAGCTCGGAACTATTTTTATATCAAAGTTCTGCTAGGTATTACTTACCTCAGTGTCATTGGTGTTAAGCATAGCATCTGCAATGTATGGTACGAAATAACCTGCGTACGATTCTCCAGAAATGAAGACCTTGCGGTTGTGCAGTCCAAAAGTGTCAACAAAGTTCTTCCACCATCCTAAGAATTGCTCTGCGACATCAGCCTCACTTGTGGCAGTTGGAGTTCCTTGTGTAAATCCGGTTCCAATGGGCTGTTCGACCCAGACTACATTCGTAAGGTTCACCCAGGTCCATGGGTTTTGGACAGGCTTGTAGGTTCCGTACTGCCAAAGGAACGGTCCATTCTCCTGGAGGAGACCTTCGAGAGAAGAGCATCCAGGCTACAAGCAAAACAAGCAAGTTAGCAGTTTTCAATTGAGATGGTCGTTCTTATATGAGAGGGACGAAGCGAGTGCGGGTTAGAGTGAAGACTTACTCCTCCGTTGAGCCAAATCAGAATCTCGTCGCTAGCCTCTGTATTTTCCGAGGGAAAGAACCAAAAGTAGAACTCGCTCGTCTCGTTTGCGTCTGCGCTAATTGGCATCAATCCAGCGTAGGACTCGCCAATGTCGAAATCGACGTCGGGAATGGCAGTGCCATTGACAACGTATTCTAGTTACAAATTAGCCCGCCACTTCAAGATACCGAGTCCACTCTGCTTACTCTCTGTAGCATTGGTCAAGTATTGCGATGGCGAATCAGTACGCTTCGCCCGCTGGTATGATGGACCTGCTGCTCTTCGCTCGAGCTTGGGAGCTTCCCTCGGCTTCTTGCCAACATGTTGCAAGCTTCGCCCAGCAGAGGCGACGCCAGCTGCAATAGCTAGAGCCGAAAGACAAGTTGAGAAACGCATCCTGTCGAAGAGAGCGCCTGGGGATTGGAGAGCTGGGGGGGGTAGAAGAGAGAGGAGTACCTACAGAAAACCCAACATCTTGCGGGGTCATACGAGCTATTTGTGGCCAGGAACTCGGCCCACGAGCTTTGGGAGCTTCCTTCCTCGAAGAAACAAATAAATAGATAAGTAGCGCAGTAAGTAAGGGAATCACTAATATCTTGCAGATCAACCTATCGTCGGGCCTCCCGGGGGGGGCTGGCCTGCAACTGTACGCGGTTCACCGTTGTTTATTCAAGGTACGGAAGTACAATACGGTCATACCAGGCGTGCCAGGGCCATAGCATAGCATAGGTAGCATAGCATAGCATAGCATAGCATAGCATAGCACTTGCTGCACTCTGCACAAGCAACAAGCAGCAAGCAACACACCCACCCACCACTGTTCCACGCGGCAGTAGTGTAGCACTATAATTAACGGAAATTGGCGGGAAAGCTCCCAATTGTAATCAGTCGCCTCCCTCTGCTCTGTCACGGTTCGCATGTTCGTACGGCATCGTGTAGTAGTATGTGCGCGAGTTGAGATGAGATGAGAGGAGGGTCCCCGTTCTGCAGGCCGAGCATTTTCCAGATACCCTTGAAGAAGCTCACAGGGAAGCTCACCAAGAAAGGTCATCGTCGGCACTCGGCAGCAATGTTGTGATAGCGATATGCGCCTGTGCGTCCACGAAGTCCAAGTACGTACGTACGAGTTCCTCAGCTGCATTGGGAAGGTGAAAGTTCCATTGTTCTTCGAGAAAGCTTCCTGTTCCAGGCCTCATTACAAGGTGGCTTGAGCTGGCGAGCATTGTGTCGCATGCTCCGCTGTGTACGCCAGTACACAATACCAGATGGCAGCGCAGGCGACGGTGCACTACCTACTGTGCCATGCATTAGCCTCCTCGACAGCTTCTTGTCGATAATACGGAGAAGGACGAAGTAGTGGTCGCACAGAAACATAGTCGAGGTGTCTTGGATTGGGTTGCTATCACCGCCGGGATGCTTCCTTGCTTTGCGATAACGACGACGTGTCAGGCACAGGGGTTGACGAGTCGAGGGGTGTTGTCGGCATTGACAATAATCTAACATTGATGCCTGCAGGAGTCAGCCAGGGCGGGATCATATGCCGGAAGAGGAGGATGTACAGTGTGCACCTCGTAGATAATTGTTCCGTGGCGTGGGTGTTGCGGCCACGAAGTTGTGTTCGGCAAGTTGCGTGTGAGATGCCATCGATGATGCCTTCACAAGGGAAACATGTTCCAATCCACGGCCGTTGAGCCTTTGCAACGCCACCTATCAGCCACAGCAAGAAACTAGTTTACTTCGTAACGGAATCTCGAATTGATCATGGCTTAGCCATTTCGCTCTCTTCCCTTCATCCATGACGCCACAAGTTACTAGTATCGCGTTACAGTAAGAACTTTAGATAACGAGCAATCCGACTGCTGCAATCTAAGTCTGTGGAACGGATGAGAGTCTACTTGACTAAGTTAACGTGGTTGACAGTCACAACCTTGTCCTGATGTGATCTAATCTGAGCGCGTGCTCACTTAGTACTTAGTAGGCATCTTGGAATCTCTTATGAATCCATTTAGCCAGCGTGAAAAAGGAGACTATATAGTATAGTGACAGGTAGACAGAGACAAAAGAAAAGCAAGTCGAAATAAAGGCCGTCGGCAAAGTTTCATACCTCACTTAACTCCATCTACTGTGCTTTCGGACCTTTCTCCTCTATACTCTCCACAGCATCACCCAATCAATCAATCAACAACCCTAGTCTTCTTCAGTGCCTTACTCGAAATCTCCAGCGCCTCGCTAAGCCTCCTGATTCTTGCCGAAGCATCTTTGCAGTTCATAACAGCACTGTCGTCTTCCCACCTAGTTCCTCGATTCGATCCTCGCTTAGCTTCTTCATAATGAAGTCTGGGAGAAGTTCCTTCTATGTCAAGGAAATTGATTACTGGTAGACTACGGTTGTATCTGTCAAGGACAGTCTCAAAGCGCAGTCTCCAGGAGTTTTGTACCTTCTCTAGAAAGGATTTATTCTTACTTTGTAGGAGGCCAGTAACCCTTCAGTGACACAGTTCTGATATTTGCTTGACGAGTCAACGTTCTGACGTGGCACCGAGCCGATACCGGATGAGGTCTCCAAGTGTATTTCTTGTATATGTCGGAATACCTTGCTCTTCGCAAACCCTACATAGAATCTTGACAGCTACCTTCGTTGTCATCGCAGCAATACCCTGGAAATGAGAAACTGCAAGTCCTTCCTATTTGCTTGTCTGCTTTCTCATGAGTGTCTTCAAGACTGCAGGGTTTAAGATCCCAGGGAGTTCTTCACCACGGTTGTCTTTGATTTGAGCCTTGATCTCTCCGTAATAGACTGGGCCGTTGATTCGCATCTGCGGTGGTGACTCTTTTTTGAATCGTCTAGAGGTTTGCTGTGGCTCAGTGGAATAGCTCTTTGGGAGTGGAACATAGACTGCATATCGAATTCCTTAGAAAGTTGGCTTGCCGAATACATATATGTAAATACGCATTCGGAGACATACCGAAGGTGAATCTGGGTCTGAATCAGAGTCTGTGCCGTGCTGGTTAGTCATAGGAACCCTCTCCGGTTGTTCTGATGGGTTTCCATTGCCAAAGTTCGAAAAGTCGTAGAGATGCCCATACTTGCTGAGATTAAGTTCAAAAGATCTGTTCTTATCCTGCACCATCCCCCGCAGTTTCAAGTCATCAGAAGGTAATTCTGCCGACGACTTAAGCGCTTGGTCGGCTAGAGTTCGAAAACGTTGGGCAATTGCCCTGCCCTCAGAAACTCCTATTGTTGTGCACGAGTAGATCTTTCATCGCCTAAAACCTGTAGATGCTCATGTTCATTCTATAGAAGGCTCTCCATAGTTTTCTGCATTCCTGGGAAAGCTTCACGAATTCGTCTGCAGAGTAAATTGGCCAAGAACTTCTTGAGCATAGCGGTTTCGCGTCTATTTTCGGGATTTCAACCCAGGGAGGGGTCTTTGCTGAAAGACGCATTCTCTTCTTTCTGCTGATCGGCTAAGGAGAAGTCTTGCTCTGTGGAGCCTCGGTTTCGAACGATAAAGCAGCCATTGAGCGCCAACATCGCCAATCCCCTCATGGTTGTTGGCAATACTTGTGGTCTGAATCCATCATCAGCGGACGCAAATTTGAAATGTGTGTGTTATTCATTACCTTGTCTGGCTATTCGAGCCGATCGCATTTAGTAGAAACTCCAACCATGCGCGTGGGATCATCAATATTTTCATTTGCTAACTGGAATATGCGTTGATTTGCCAGGTCATCAGTAGCTTCAGCAGCGCATCTTTTACACGAGGCACATTAACATAAGTGGTGTCAATGGATGTGCTTGATATCTTACATGATGATGTTCCGAGGCTGCTTCATATAGCGTGTCACCATCTGTCTAAATCCCTGTGCTTCTCGACTTGTACGGCCTCCAAACTCTAACTCAAAATTCCTAGCAAGTCGAGAATGACAAAGTGCGAGCGATCTGGGCCGGAGAGTTCAATTTTCAGCACTTTGCTAGAGAAGTTTCGGTCTTTCGAAATAGACATCACTTCTTTGGCCTAATTGTGTTAGCTGCATCCAAAGCTCGTGCAAATCTCAAGACATTACCTGTTCCATGGTCTTTATGAACCCTTCGCTCGTAAATGACTCGATAGATGGATTGAAGCTTCCGGTTCGACCACCAGCATCGGGATACGCAAAAAGCTTTGCATCGCCTTGTTCTACAGCACCTTCTTCGACAGAGACCTTGATCATGTCCACTGTGCCAGGTGAAGACCGTCGAGAAATTCTACGGGTGGCAGATCTCGTAACACAAGAGTGATCGTCATTGGGGAATGGTATCTCTGTCAAGCTCTCAATCAGAGATGACTTCCCTGAAGATTGTTTGCCAACAATGACAAGCTATGAAAAGGAAATTTCTGGTCCTTGTAGGACCTATGATAACTAACCTCAGGTAAATCGAGATCTTGTCCAGCGCCACATTTTCGCAGCTGGTCTATGGCATCAAAGATTTTTCTACTAGCTTCAGTGCCGAAAGGATCCTCTGCAAGTAAGGGCTGGCTACTTGTGGTAGACTCTACCGCAGTGGTAGTGTCAAAGTAAGTTGGTGCATCTTCATACGTGGGGGAAGTAGTATTAGCAACTACAAGTCTCGCATACTGGCCTGAAGGTTTTGGACTGCTAGTAGTTACAGAAGCTCGGAATGAGAAAGATATTATAGCGGGTGTGTGGCAAATAGTTGTGGCAGAAACGACGAAAGAAGTGTAGCTCAAAATATGGTTCGTATGAATATTTGCAAAGCCTGATTGAAAGTACTTGGTGCAATCTATAGTGTGAGAAGAGAAGTTGTTTATATAAATATCTCAAATGTATTCTGGATGAAGCCTCCATGGCCAGGGCAGTCAGACAGGCAGTTTTTTGAAGACAAACTGTTGGATCCGGTCCAAAAGACAAGAAGGAAACGACAACTGTTTCCAAACTTTGCAGCTATCGTGAATCATGGCAAGACTTAAAAACACGCCGACGAACATTCATGGGCTTGTATCTCCCGGGGAGGGAGGGTGAGAGGGAGGCCTGAATATGTTCAAGTCCGAAAGTGTGGAAGAAAACGAGTGTGCACAGGATGGAACCCCTTACCTTGCAGCATATGCGCAACCCAGGTAGTCTTTGAACGAGGCCAGATACCGGAAACGACTTGTTTTCCATGTACTCAGTTAGGTGCTGTAGACGATGCCCGGGAAGGGCTTCAGACTTAGACACAGACAGAGACGCAGACACGGCGCTGCGAAGATGACTGATGTTGAACATTCATCCCTGAGGTGTATCACTCAAAAGAGCACGGGATCTAAAGTCCCTTCTAGAGGTTTGTATTGACGAAGTTAAAGGTGTGAGATGTTAGGCGTTGTACTTGAAACTACTAGCCCCTGGAAAAAGGACATAATTGTGGGCTAGTTCCACTGGTGACTACCTACCTAGGTAGTGTTGGGATTAAATCCTATGACATACATCTCAAGCCCCAGCTTCCAATTGAAAGGTAGGCAACAAATTCATTGCCTAGCTGTTGTAGTTACAGTAGTTTACTACAAGTAAGTTATGTGTTTTTACGACAGAGCTTACTGACTGTAATAGGTACCTAGTTTTCAAAGCTCCCGTCGGTGCCCGTGTTATATCTTTCCCGCTAAATTACCGCCCTTTAAATGATGGGACTTCCATTGTCTTTGCGTACCTAGACAGCAAGTAATTTGTGAAGCTCGCTTATATTATCTGCACATCACTGCCATTGAAGCGAAGCATGTTAAACGTGTATCATTAGAATAGAAAAGAAAGCATGGTAAATTGAAAACACGTACATGGAATGTTAACAATACAGGTAAAGTGGTTTTTAAATGTACCGCCGTGTCTTGTGATCAGGGAGCCAGCCCTAATAGCACTACAACCCGTGAACAAGAGATCACCGAAGAATTCAAAACAAACCATTTCAACTTTCACAAAAATCCTCTCGAAGACCCAAAACTGTGTGACTCCTTCTCCGCCGCACTCATCTTGGTGATATCAAATTGCGTACCACCAGTATGGCCCGCTCTCTTAAACCTCGCATACTATACACACCAAAATTAGCGACCTCCCACCCATGAAACAGAAACAAAACAAACATACCTCTGTCTTCCAACATCTTGTCGGGATACTCTTCTTCTTACTCCTGGCCACCCTCCCCCTGTAAGTATTCCTCAACCTCTCAATCTTAGCCTGCTCCAACTTGACAAAACCCCTACTGATATCTGCTCTCGACTTGATCTTAATCCCTGCATTATCCAACACGTAAACGACTTCGTGACTCCAATCCACACCGTAACCAGGGCCTGTGATCTGCGTCTCTACGAAGTTGAGGATGAGAAGAGTGATGATCTCGATGTTGGGGACTGGGGAGGTGGGAGTGAGAAGATCTGCTTCCTGGAGAACGTCGAGGGCTGTCAGCAGGAAGGTGCCGTAGAATTCGAGGATTTCTTCAATGCATTGGGAATCATTGTTCACTAGGTAATTTCCAAAGTCAATATCAGAAAAACCACATCTTCAACCCCCCCAACTAGAGAGAAAGGGAAAGCTCACTCATCCACTCATGTATAGGACCGTGCGCCACAAACAGAGCCAACCCCTCAACATGCGCCCACTTCTTCAAAGGCCCAATTTCCTGCTTGAAAACTACGTTGTTGAACCCGGCCATGATATTCTCCATCAACTCATTCACGCCATAACCAGTCCAGTCATTATAGATATACATACTATGGGAATCCTGATCGCGTTTCGAAAATTCCTCGATGTATTTATTATACATTTCTATCCCCTCTTCTGTAATCACAAAGCCCTCTATCGTGACTCCAGGACATGTCTCAGCCTTCTCAGCTTTACCCTTGGCGCTTTCAGGGACAGGAAGGCCGGCTATGGCGAGCCATTGATTGAGAGTACGGTTCTTGGCGGGTTTTCCTTCCTCGTTTAGTTCTGCATAGTCGTCGTGGATGGTGTGGTCTTCCTTATACACCAACGCCCTCTCCGGGAGAGGCATCGAACTACCCCATATTCTGTTATCCTTCCGCGCAACAATGAGAGCCGCCTTCTCCCTATCCTTGTCCGTCACCTCGTCGAGATTGACCTCTTCTTCATCGTCCTCGTCGTCGTCTTCGTCACTCGACCAGCTCATTTGGATTGTCGCCGGTGGGGTTATTTCTTTTATCTGGAGAGAGGAATTTTAGCAAAGGTGGCTCGCTGGTACGCGGATTGTAACTGCAATGAACCCCAGAGAGGCAGAGACTTGGAAATAGGATGGGCCGGCGTCCTTAAGACTTACAACATCGGCATTCGAATATTTCATAGTCCTCTCCGGAGCTGCTGAACTCGACTCGGCAGCATCCTTCGCACTACTACCAGCTGAGAGTCGCTTTGGAGCAGAACCAGATTTGGCATTGGCAGCAGCAAGCGGGCTCTTCCTCTTAGGAGGCATTGTCTGCGAATCTGTCGAAGGCAATGCTCTCGTATGTAAATTTTATTCTAGCTCGTGAGTTGATGTACCCATTGTAGAACTGTGTTGGTTGCGCGGACCCCACGACGCGTAAGAAACGGCAGCGACGCGCTCCCATGGCATAAACAATCGGGTTCACAAAACATAGAACCTTGTGCTAGAAGCTCAAAAGACAAGCAAATAGATTGCCTCCACAACGACACTCGTCTCAGGAACTGGCACGAATCCAGGACCGAGTCTGGCAGATCTGCCGACACATAAGCGACTGCCGTGGGGGGAAGCGACAATATGTATTCTTGTAAGCACACTGTCAATTTTCACTAACACGAAGAACATCACAGCATCAAGCAAAAGGCGTCGCTTCACCATAGAAAACAATGGATGGTATGGGTGCAAATATACTGATTGATTTTTATTTTTATTTTTCTCAGTCGAAGCTGTGACTCCGCTATTATTGTTACTTGAGTCCCGGAAATTGAATAAGACCAGCCAGTAAAAGTGATGCTCCCTTCCATTTATACATTCAACGTGATGCAGTTTTTCGTATGAGCAAACCCCCAGCCATTATGCCATTATAAAAACATCGCTAATTTACAAAGCCACCATCATGGCGAGAAGGGCACCGAAGAGACCGACAACCGATCCAGAGACGGCTGAAGCAGCGCCGGTGCTGGGGACAGTGGATGCAGAGGAGGAGGAGGCGGTGGCAGAGGAGCCAGCGCTGGTGGCGGCAGTCTTGCTGGCAGCAGTATAGGTACCGTTGCTTGAGCCCGAGCCCGAGCCGGTGGAAGATCCAGTGGATCCTGCAGCACCGCTGGCGAGGGTGGCTGAAGCAGTGGAGTTTGAGGCACCACTTCCAGAGCCCTGGGATGGAGAAAGAGCGTTTCCAGCAGTAGCGAGCTCACTTGCAGCGCTGGTTGCAGAGGCCACGATAGATCCGGTGGCGGTGGATGAGCCACTGGTTCCGGTGGAGGTGATGTTGGAGCAAGACAGATCGAAAAGAGGGGTGGTGCTCAAAGTGCTACCAACGACACCGAAGCTGGGGTTGGGGGTGACTGGGTAGGCATCTTGGAGAGTGTACCACCAGGTGTTGATGTTGCCGAATGCAAATCCGCATCCAACCTGGTCGTAGTAGGTCTTGGCGTTCTCAATGGATGCAACGGCGTCACCTTGGGCGTCACCGCTGACTGGCCATCCAGTCTCGGTGATCCATACTGGCTTTCCGTCAGAGACAGCTTGGGTAGCATCGTAGGCATCAGTGAACAGGCCCTTGCCAGTCTCGATTCCGTTTGCCAAAGTGCTCTGGAAGAATGGGTATGCGTCCATGCCAATCCAGTCGCAGGCCTCGACAACAGCTTGGTTGGATCCGTTGACCCAGGCAGTCCATGTGTCGACGTGACCGATTGAGACATCGCTCAAGGCAGTTCCAGCAAGAGCGGACTTGACTTGGTTGATATATGAGACGAGGGTCTCGGGATCAGCTCCGATACCAGCCTTGGCTGCGATACCCGTGGGTGAGTTACGGTAGAGATCCTCGCTACCGATGGAGAGACCGACAACGAGATCGGTGAAGGAGGTTCCGTAGGTGGAGATGGCTGTGGTGAGAGCGTCGATTTCGGCCGTGACACCAGCTGCACCGCCCGAGGCCCAGATACCTAGGAGAATGGAGGTGTCTTGTGCAATGGCAGCTGGAATGGCTGAGATGGGGCCACCGCCAGATTGCTGCGTTTTTAGTCAGCACTGCGGATCGATCTGGAGATCGGATCACCAAACTCTGTCTTGCCGATCGCAGGAAGGGGAGGGTAACTTACAACTGTGGTGTAGAGTCTGGCACTGGTGAAGCCAGTGTTTCCGACCAGGCCCTTTGCGGCCTTGAATTCAGCTTCAAAGTCTGCCTGGACCTTGACGGTGCCGTCGGTGTGCGTGGCACCGTAGTTGAACCCCTGGTAAACAGCAGCCGAAGGGGTGTAAAGAGAAGCCGCGACGGCCAGGAAAGTTGAAGAACGCATCTTGAGAGAAATGTGTAGCGAGTGTGTGTAGTTTGGAAACTAGGGAAAAGAGAACAAAAAAGGCGAACAACGACGGGTTGACAGGAAGAGCTCGAAGTGTCGTGGTGACTTGACGTGTTGATGAAGAAGAGAAGAAGAGGACGTGGAGGAGAAGTTATTTATGGAAGGGTGTTAGGCGAACAAGCTTTTTGGGGCGGTTTGGCGGACTGGCGGTTCAGCGGGACTGGGAAGGAGGAAGGGGCCAGTGGAGGAGGAGGAGAATGGGAAAGAGCGGGTCAGGTCGCCGGGCGTGCCTGGCAGCCTTTTGTGGGCGGACTCAGCCTTCTTCAATCACCGAACGCAGCCCACGCGAGAGGGAGACAGGTACGAAAGGTAAGGTAGGTAGGTCGGTACGATACTTTGGTCCCTGACTACGACACCGATGGAGAAATGCATGGTTGATTTCAGGAGACTGCGTGCGCCCCTGGGACCGAGACGTCACATGTGTGGTCTTTCTTGCGCTGGCTATTTCCAGCGTCATTCATTGCCTCTCTCAGCCAAGTTGGGTCTTTCCGTCTGGATGGCTGGCCTCCTGTCGGTAGGTATGTACAGTGCAGTAGTAGTAGGCACCCGATCAGGAGAGATGCCAGTCGGATAAATGTGCAGGCATGAACGATGCGCACCGTAGCAGCAGACGCGGCCGCACGGAGCCACGCACAGCACAGAAAGCTGGGGACGTCGTCATCGTCCCATCATCCCCCTGGACTCCCTGAGCAGCCTGATCACCACCACCACCACCACCACCTCCTCCTCCTCCTCAGCTCACGACCGTTCTGTGTACCTGACGAGCACCTGCATGCTTCTCTCTGTTCCTGTGCCCCCCGACAGAGTGTTCTGTACCAACACCAAGAACAACCACAAAGCACATTGCAGAGTCCTCTGTTTTGTTCGCTGATGTTAGATGCCAAGCACCGATGCCTCTCCTTCTCCTTACCTGCTCACAGTCACCAGTCACCAGTTCGGGTGGCTCGCTACACCATACGAGGTAGCACCTGGCGTCCAGGTCCTGGACTCCTGGTTTGCACCGTTGGCCGGCGTCTGTCGTCTGATGATTCACCAAGTGTGAACCTTTTGTGTTGGGGACCGGTCTGCGAATATCCTTGGTCAATACGAAGGTCCCCCAGACGAGACGCCGGGCCCCAATGATATCTCCGGGCGGTGGAAACAGAAACATATCAAATTGGCCCCTTCCCCTCTTTGGCCGGCGATCAATTTCAGGGCCGTCCAGATTTAGC
The DNA here is from genome assembly GCA_026119845.1 of Pezicula carpinea. Taxonomy (NCBI): domain Eukaryota; kingdom Fungi; phylum Ascomycota; class Leotiomycetes; order Helotiales; family Dermateaceae; genus Pezicula; species Pezicula carpinea. Next base: position 618,323 of record JALRMK010000020.1, read on the forward strand.
ATACTCGTGCCGAGACCGAAGAGCCAGACCTGACCATCCATGGTGCTTCCTGGTGCTTCTAGTCTTTTTCATTGTGTAAGTAGTGCAGGTCTCGGACCACCTCTGCCAACCACCATTTTGTGAATGAGTTGGCATCGATAGTGCATCACATGGTTTTACAAGTGTTTTCTTGTTCTCTTACTCCCAACTCTAACATCACGCACTCACCAGCATACTCAAATCCCTCCCCCTTTTTTCTTCCTTCAGTCATGGCAAGGGGACAAAGTCTTCTCTGACTTCAAGGGTGGAGGATACTTACTCGTCCCAACAGCTACGAGTATTGCAGCGTGCACAGAATTCTTGAGATCGGCTGTGAGCTGTCCAACAGTCCAAGAGAGAGCAAACCTGCTATAAATATCTTACAAATTATTGGCCCCTTCCCTTCCCCAAGAATGGCACATGCTTTTGATCGCCATTTCCGGGACACTATCCACGTTCTAGCCTTCTAGGTACAGTACGGAAGTACTGCTGTAAGGAACGCCAAGTGGGCCGATGCAAGGTCTCGGGGAACTTCTGGTAACCGTCCGAGTGTCTCCCAATATATTGTAGCCTTGTACGGAAGTACGAAGGACAGTACGACTCTGTCTTTGTGTCTTTATTGCAATGTCGAGTTCAAGCTCCATGTTGTGGTTTTGAGGTGTTGATTCGCTGGTAATTTGTAGGACTACTTGTTGATGTAGCTGAGATTGAAATGATTGAAACCCCCTGTTTGACACACATCCATTTTATACCCATTAACACCATATAGGTACACGTCGTTATACCGTTATACCGCATTAAAGTTTGTTCACGGCTGGCATACTATACCTTCTTCTATTCACAAGAAGTGTTTCGGTCTCGCAACGTTGTCATAATTGGCGTAGAAGGTAGTAGGTGGCTCCGACGGCGTGGATCACAAAATATTCCCCGAACTACCATCGAATCGCAGATTTCACAATCGCTCAACGCTATAAAGCCCTCCTACCTTCTGGAGCTGTCCATCTCTTCTAGAGAAAGAGTCGACAAAGTCAGCGCTGGAATTCATTTCAAACGATCTCTTTCCGTCTCTGCTGCGTTTCTTCCCGGCTTTCGACATCAGCATCTCGCAAACAATCCGTAGCGTCCCGAAACTATCACTGAGGCGTTCTCCAATGTCAACAACATTCCTCACTCTTCTGCATTTCGGGAACGTGGTAGGCAGTATTCTGGTCGTATGCCTTTGGCGGCTAGTTGTAAGAGCAATAGCTAAAGCTCTCCAGCAATGTCTGCAATGGTAGTTACAGGACCATGATGGTCTACCATTCAGTCAACGATCCATTTCCCAGAGCAATTTGCGTCAAATAGTCGAGTACGATTCTGAGCAGCATGATTAGCTTTCCTTTGGGTCCCAGTTCTTGAATCAGTCGCGAGGATGTGGTGATTGCGCACATCTGCCTCGGTGGCCTCTGGTGTCGGTAGAGGCTTCCTTGGTGTGTTCATTGCCCGTTGAGCTGGCTGTTGTCTATCTGGTTCTGATTGAGGACTGAATTAGTACCGTACCCATGAAGATTGCAACTCATCTTTCTCGCTTGGCCGGCCTGCTTGACAGCCTTTCTACAAAAACTTCATCAACCGGATCGTGACTCCAGTCAGTTTAATTCACGTTGGAGTCTTCATGAAAACATAGAATAGCTTTGCCTTGAGCTGGATGCCCCTCGTCTGTGTTTGTTTCGAGGCCACCATATCGTTCGTAAGATCGCCGAATAGCGCTGTGAGTAATCTCTTCTCGAAAGACCATTGGACAACGGCAGGCGATTGGTGCTTCCGCGAAGCAATATTGAACAACCGGTTCCCCCAAGTTCCCAAGTTCGTGTTGTGCCAGTTGAATTCCATTGCAATCCATCGGGGTAGACTTTATCAAAAACCGAACGTAGATAAGAATAAAGATGGCGCAGTCTTCAGGGCTTTGCCAAAGCATGCAATGATAGACAATGGCAGGAACCACTCTAGGCGAAGTGAAACACTCACATTAGCCTTGCAGCCTTCCATCCTCTACGTTTTAGGTTGGCTCGGGACTTCCGTAGGCTGCAGAGTGGCTGCAGGGTGTGTCGGGCGATATTTGTGTCTGACAAGTCCGTTGATAAGAGGACAAAAGAGTGAGGATTGGAGAAATAGCTATGCGAGTTATATCTAGGACTGCGCACAGTCAGCTCCATAGCTTGTTTGTTACGAGTGGTCCTGTGTGTGGAAAGGATCCTGATCGATGCCTAGTTAACTTACGAACCCGGTTGTGTTGCATGGAGGCTTAGACTGAATGCGAAGGTTGGCTTGTAGCTACCTCGACGAGCATTTTCACAAATCTCCTTGATACCCAAAGGCACACGTTCTGTGCAGAAGGAAGAATCCCGTCCTCGAAGGAATGAAACGGTGGTTTGAACTTGTAATAGTCGCTGTCTCCTCTCCCGTCCTTGGCGGCTGATTGTTTCGTGGTTGATTGTTTAGAATAACTACTCACAAACATCAGAGCTCGACTGCTCAGGAAAGTAGTGGCTCGCTGTGCGCTTGGCTCCATTGGTAGCGTTGCTTGTTGCTATGGTGAAGGCTTTGCCACTCAGCTAGACTAACAGACCCGTACGAGCCGTACATTAGCAATGGCTATCTTGGTACTGTAGTAGGAAGCGATCTCCATCCTGCTAGACCTTTGTCCGTCTTGGGGGCTCATTGCTATGACGATATCTTCTCTTTGATGATAAGTAATTTGGAATTTGTGAGATGTGTGCGTCCGTACGTTGTGAGCTACGATCGCTGATGGCGATTTCATTGGAGTCGACTATAATCACGTGAAGTTGTTGAATTTACCTCCCGCCAGCCCCTGAAACAGAGTGAATCTTGGTTTAGGGGAAAGGGGTCAACCTTCCTGTACGCTTAAGACCGAGCCCTACATCGGTCCGCAAGACGAGCAATGTGAACGCTTGAGGGTCTCGCACATGGGCTACCGACAATACATACCTCATGACCAAACATGGCAGGTACCACGCAACAAGGCACCCTCTTGTGTTGGACTGGTGACAGTTTCAAAAGCGGCGCTTCTCTTCGACCGACTCGCTGACATGTTCCCTTCTCTTGCTCTGCAGCGCGCTCTGATGGCGTTCGTGATCGGCTGGCTAATGTGCAGCTTTCCTTGGCCCTTGGCCGTCGGGTTTCACAGCAAACAATGCTCCAAAAGCGCCAACAGGCGGTGCACCAGTGCATGACCGAAATGACGACAGCGAGGAAATCGTGGAGTCGACATCTCCCCAAGCACTTGTGCCCGACTTGTGGAATGCTTGTGCAATTCTTGGGGGGCGCGCAAGCTTTCTGACAGGGCGTCTGCCCCAATTCTGGGGGATCGATTCCCCATCATGACCTTTTCATAGGCGGAAAATCCGCTTCGATGGCTTGGGACCCGCTATCGTACCAGACTTGGGCGACCTGTGTCTGCATTTCTGTACTTCGTACCAACTCTAAATTCCATCATTCCAGCTTTTGTTCTGGCCCCCAACGCACAAGAGCCCGCAAAATACATTTGGAAGGCTGGAAGACCACACGGTTGCGATGCATTTCTGAAGAGTGAATTGCGCGCGAAAACATTTGCGGTCAAATTGCTGTGCCTTAAGACAATCGGTGTCCAGGGCTCGTATGGACCATGTTAAGCGCGGACCACGAGGTAAGCAAGTCGCAATCATCGCAGCAGATAAAGTGACTTCGTCCATGTCGGCCCGCTCCTATCTCACTTCACTTCACTTCTATCGTCGCCCCCCCCCCCAACGAACGACTCCCCATCATCAGCGTCATCGATGTCCATCATCATTGCCGTCGCGACGACACACACTCGTTACCTGTGATCCAACTTCATTGGTTTCTTTGTCCGTCGTTCACCTGTAACAATAACGCCACCAAGGTCAGTTGGGACCAACGAATACCATAACGACCCACGACGAATAAACATCACGACGTTTTCTTAGCAGCAATGTACACAACCGTCTTCCTCCAACGCGCTGCGGTAGCGCTGCTCGTCGGGAGCACAGCAGCCATTGATGTCGACTTGACTTCAGAGTGTATGTACATATATATGGCTGACGTCAAGGGATGAATATTGCGCAGGTGCTGATTCCATTTCCAACAGCCTCGATCAAGAATGCCGCCGCGACAATAGCATACGATATGATGACCTACTACAAAGGAAATCTTTCAGGTGGTATTCCAGGAGTGCTCCCTGGACCTCCACCGAACCCTCCTACAGGCTGTGAGTACTCAGAATGGCCAATGTTTGACCTGGACTAGAGGCTCACGATATCTAGATTACTGGTGGGAATCAGGTGCTATGTGGGGAACCCTGATCGATTACTGGTACTATACAGGCGATACATCATACAACTCCGAGATTGTGGCTGGGATTCAGTGGCAGACGGGTGCGGATGATGATATGATGCCAGCGAATTGGTCGCAGTCTATGGGCAATGATGATCAAGGTAGGAGAGCTCCTTAACTTATACACATTACAGTCGAACGAAATAGGCTGACTGGTGTAGGTTTTTGGGGAATGACTGCGATGTCTGCTGCGGAAACGAACTTCCAGAATCCTCCTGCAGATAAGCCTGGATGGCTTGCTCTAGCACAGGCTGTCTTCAATACGCAGGCTGTACGACCAGATTCTGAATGCGGTGGAGGGTTAGTCTGCCCGAGCTCGGAAAAGGCCAATTGAAGCTAACTCGTCCTAGTTTACGATGGCAAGTCTACCCGTATCTCACAGGTTACAATTACAAAAATACCATTGCAAATGGATGCTTTTTCAACATTGGAGCTCGTTTGGCTCGATACACTGGCAACACTACATATTCCGACGATGCCGAGAAGATCTGGGACTGGGTTACTGCTGTTGGATTGATCGATGCCGAATACAATATCTATGACGGTGCACACATTGAGAGCAACTGTACAGATATCAACAAGATCATGTTTTCATACAACAATGGAGTCTGGTTACTTGGAGCCGCGAACATGTACAACATTGTAAGGAATACCTCCAGTTAGCCATTAGGGTCCCCGCTGATATTTCCATAGACAAATGGTAGCGATAAGTGGAAAGCACGAGTTGATGGTCTCCTCAACGCGACGTTCAACAACTTCTTCCCCAACAACATCGCCTATGAAATAGCCTGCGAAGAAAAACTAACATGCACAACCGACATGTACAGCTTCAAAGCATTTCTCACCCGCTGGCTTGCAGCGACCACCAAAATGGCACCGTACACATACGATCAAATCATGATACGCCTCAAGGCATCAGCGGCAGCCGCGGCTTCCCAATGCACTGGTGGAGACAATGGCCGCATGTGTGGACTGAGTTGGTCGAGTGGCAAGTTTGATGGAACTACGGGCGTAGGACAAGAGATGGCGGCAATGTCGGCTATCTTCGTCAACCTTCTGGCGATAGATCAAAGTGTTGGTGCGCCGGTCACTAATAGCAGTGGCGGTACGAGTGTTGGAAACAACAACGCAGGATCACAGAGTGTAGATCCCGAAAAGGGGAAGCCGGCTACTGCGGGAGATAAAGCTGGCGCTGGTATCCTGACGACGATTATCTTGCTGGGTATCACGGGGATGTTTGGTTGGATGAGCGTTTAAGCATGAGCGTGCTTGATTTATCTTTCTAATGGGGCTGGTAATCTAGGGATGGGTGACCAAACAGGGGTCGGTTGGAGTTCTATTACAAGCCAGTCTTTTTTTTTTTCACTTCCGGAATTTAGCTTTCTCAAAGCTAGCTTCATGGTATGGCTTGGAGCATAGGATATGCAGTTTTCCTGGAGTTCTAGGAATCGGGGAGAGTTCCGAAAATAACTTGGTTTCGGACTTGGACGTGGTTGGGGTTCGAGATGAATAAGAAGCATAGATTTTCAAGTATGTTAACTTGTAAAGTAATGAGAATGATTCATGCATCTATAGGACTACTTTTCTTGGCATATTCGTTCCCTGCAATAATGCTTCTCAGAAGAGAGTCGACTTCTACGTTCTCTTTTGGCGATTGGAACTAGGCTAGTTGTTGCGAATATGGTGTTATATGGCCACTAGTATACGTTTCTACACTTATTGAAAGAGACAAGGAGTCGATTAAAGTTCAAAAAATCCACAACCAAGCCAACAGCGCCTCGACAAGAACCTGCCCTCATCAAGCCCGTCTTAACAACCATTCAATTCCTCTTCCCCAACGGACTCAACAACCACGCCAACTTCCCTGCTGTAACTTCACCAACCAACTCTATTAACCCCTCCTCACTCAAAAAATCATGATCACAAAATTCAAAACCCGGAACAACGGTCTCACTGATCAGCAATCCCTCACTCTCATTACCCCATTTATCACCACCCTCGGAATCAGAATCAGGTAACAGAAAACTGGCTTTATACTTTCCTCCCTCCACTATCCACTGGATCTTCTCACCTCTGGAGATGTTTGGGCCTACGGTGAAGGTTTCGATGGGTGACCCGGGTTTATCGGCGTGGATTAGCACGTACAAGCCTCGTCCTCTGTGAAGTGTGTGGATCGTCCTTCCTGCATTACGATGGAATCCACCTTGAGGCCCGGAAGGGGTGAGGAGGTAGAAGATTGTTGTTGACGTGTTGCGGACTTGGGGGTTGAAGCCTGGTTGGGGGCATGTTAGTAACGAGGAAGACTTTTTGAGGTTATGCCTTCAGGAAAGCGTTGTCTTGTCTCTCCTCGATAACTGAACAGAGCTGTATTTTTGAACCTTGACTAGGACCAGGCTTGTGGGAATTACATACCTGGTCGCTGAGGAGCGAGATCCAGTGTGTTTGAATCTTTATTGGGGAACGGCGATGGAATCGTCTCTGAAGCTCGGTCCGTCTCGGCAAAGTAGCCACCTTCGATATGCGGTTGAAGGTTGAGCTTTGTGATGAGTTCCTGGATAGCTTCTGGCTCTTTGACAGTCGGTGTAGAGATGAAGAAAGGCTTCAGGGCTGACACATCAGGAAGTGACATTCTCATCTCCTTTCAAGAAGCCGCTTAGTAGTGGACTCAGAAGACACTGAACACTGGACAGGGTCTTGGTGAAGAAGTAGTGTTATGGTAGCCTCTAGAGCTTTGAAAATACGTGGAAAAGAAGCACAGAGGCAAAGAGAGCAAAGAAAGCGAATCACAGACAGAAATAGGAAGATATAAAGGCATCAGATACGTAAGCATAAGCGGTCAACTCGAGCCACTGGTCAGCACTTACTCTTGCGCCATCACCCCATTTTACTCCGTACTTACTCGGGTCCCACTACCCATGGTAGTGTCATTCATTAAACTGTTACGCCTGCTAAACTGGTACAGCTAAACTGGCCATGTAAACAACTACCTCCGTAAACAAGCCATACAAATATGCTTAGCTCTGTATAAATTAAACACGAATCGCATAAACAAGTATGACTACTTGTACGAGCCTAATCTCTCACCTAGAACTAGTTACTGTAGCTGTAGCAGTTTAGTCGGTGCTGGTGGTGTAATAGTTTAGCCAGCGACACTATCTACGGTAGTGGGGTGAAGAATAAGAACACTACTCTAGAGGTCTAGAAGGACACGATTAGCCTTTGCGATAAGAAGATGAACCGGCTCTTTAAGGTGGATGTAGTTGTCTCTTCAATCCTCCAGAAGCTGCTTTTGCTCCAACAACAAAAGCAAAGATAGAGAAGCAAGGAACGACGTGGCTGCCACATGGTCCCAGTGGCACGTTGCTTTGCATACGGTACAGTGCAGTGGGGGTTGGGAGGTCTTTATTGGCACAATGTTACCTATCGACAAAGAATATATGAGCAAATTCTGCATCTGATAAGATAAAATTGTACTGAGGAGGTTGAAATAATAATAGCCATAGTGGTACGATGCTATGCCCACGGTCTCTTGTCTCTGAAAAGCGCCAGCCGCACGCGCACCAGGCTCTAGCCTGATTGGGATCAATACACGCTAAGGGAACATCGACCCAAATACCTGTGTAATGGTTATCAATGTCGTCCTCCCTCCTTTCCCTTACTTCCTCCTTCACGATTCAACTGCTGCAGCCGAATCCATGCCATTCCTTCACGACTAACGACTGAACGATCTGGACGAACCATCTTGTAATTTCCCCTGGATGCATTGTATAATCGACCTGTATTATTAGTGCTTGTTTGTGTGAGAGAGAGGTGGCTTTCTTCTTCAGCACCGTGGCCATTTTCGCTCCCATCATTACCACACCCAATTCGCAATGTCAGGGGCTCTGAGTAAACGGCAGCAGGCGCGCAATGAACGCACTCTTCAGGATCTTATAAAGACGGTGCCAGGGAACAATACGTGTGCGGATTGCCAGGCGCGAAATCCAGGTATGCATTCATGCTTCATGGAGCCGTTGTATCATGCTGACAATCTACTACAGGATGGGCAAGTTGGAGTGTAAGTGAATCATGGGACACGCGAAGGAGAAACATACTGATACTGCGAGTAGTTGGGAGTATTCCTTTGCATGCGGTGCGCCGCCTTGCATCGGAAACTGGGCACCCATATCACTAAGGTCAAATCTCTTAGCATGGACTCGTGGTCGAATGATCAAGTAGAGGTAATTCAGCATCCGCTATTTACCAGAGCCATATCTGACTTCAACAGAACATGAAGCGCGTTGGAAACATCGCGTCCAACAAAATATACAATCCCCAGAACAAACGACCCCCGATTCCAATTGATGCAGACGAAGCGGACTCGGCCATGGAAAGATTCATAAAACAGAAGTACCAGGAGGCAGGAAGTGGGAGGGCTCCAGCAGCAGTGCGCAACAATACTGGAAGTACAAACTCGGACGACACTCCTCCTCCCTTACCACCAAAGCCCGGCAGTCGATTTGGGTTCCGGTCTGCATCCTCAATTTTCCCGATGTCTTCGAAATCTTCGAAAGCTCAGCGGGAAAGAGAAGCAAATGCACAACTCGAACGTCAGCGTGACGAATCGCCATCCCCACCAAGGAACAAGCCATCGAGGATCTTTGGTACATCTGTTGGTTCTGAGGTTTCGGACGAGATGGATTCTAAGATGGCAAAACTACGAGACATGGGATTCAGAGACGAAAAGAGAAATCTAGCCGTCCTAAAAGGGCTTGGAGGAAATATGGATAAAACAATTGAGACTCTGGTCAGGCTGGGAGAGGGCGGGTCTGGAGGGGTCATCACAATTGGGGATTCATCTACCCACTCTGGACCCATGTCTAGGTCGCGGTCGCCATTGAGCGTTGGAGTAGGACTATCAATAAATCGCACGCAGGACACGAAGAGTCCCCCAAGATCTGCGATTTCTGCAATTTCGAGGACTTCTAGCAATCCCTTCGACATGCTTGACTCGGTGCCTGCACAACCTCAATCCTCCCAGTCAACTGGAGCAATGGGGGTCCAAAGCCAGCACAACCTGCCCAGTACGAACCCATTCGGACTTCAGCCAACACAGTCACAAAACAACCTCAATCAAGCATTTCAGAATATGTCGGTACAGCCATCACAACAACCACCACTATTTCCAAATCATACCGGCGGCTTTCCAGCCCAGCAACCGCAACAAAATGCAATGTATCAACAATCAATGACGCCTCCGGTTCCGTCCATACCTCAGCAATTCTATGCTCCAGCAATCTACAAGAATCCCCCCCAGCAACCAGCTCAGCAGCAAGTTCAACAGAACTATAATCCATTCATGCAACAGCAAACGCCACAAGCTCTTGGTCCCATCAATACAAATTTTCAGAACAACCCATTCATGTCTCAACAATCACAATCAGCGATTACCCCCACGACACAGCCATTCTTCCAGAGTCCCATCAACCAGGCACCGCAGGTTCAGCAGCAATCCTTCCAAAATGTCTTTTATGATAACGGAATGCAGCAATCCCCCCAACCACTGCAAAACCAACAACATAACCCTTTCTTCCAAAACAATCAGCAGGCCCAGGCTCCACAACAGTCATACGGCTATCAACAACCGCAACAACAACTGCAACAACCTCCTCAACAGCAGCAGGTGCAGTATGATCCGTATGGGCAACAAACCCACCAAATGATGCCACAACAGACTGGGAAACCAGATAAACAGAGTATCCTCAATTTGTATAACTATCCCCAGCTTGCACCAACTCCAGCACCGCCACAGCAGCAGCAAGAACAGATTCAGCCACAACAATCACAAACCTTCGCTCAGAATATGGCGGCTCAACAGCAAGCTCACATTTCGAGTCCTCTTGCGACACATATGACTACGGCAGGAAGTAGGAATCCATTTGGAGGAGGGGGTGCTGTCCCAAACCAGAACGGTGGGGATGCTTTAGGCGCCATGGGGCCATTCGGACACAGTAATGGTGCACGGCATGTTAGTCAGGAGAGCATTGGTGCGGATAGCGGAGGGTGGATGAATGGGAATGGAAGGCACAGCCCCGATGCATTTGCAGGATTGAGTGCCAGATCGTTAAGATAGAGTGAATAGTAATGCATTGAGCAAGGCCATTTGGCTGCTGTCGACGTCCAAGTATCAAAACAAAGAAGCCACACACACACACACACATACGTGACATTGTGCCGGGAGCGACCGAGGTGAACAGTGGGTCGAAGCATGGCCGGCCTGTTAGAGTTTGAGATGGACTGACGTTAAGTTGTAGAGTGAGTGAGTGCTCGTATCGCAAAAAGCAAGAAGCGAGAAACCTTGTACTCTTGTTGCCGTTCGTACCAAGTGGTGCACGATGAAGATGAGGCGTAGAATCCTCACGCAACAAGGCCGCCCAGTTGATGATGATTGGCCATGGGTTGAGAAGGGCCGAACAAACGGTAGAACCAAGCTGGAGGAGGGGGAAAGCGAGATGCGGGGTGTTTTGGTGCAACACCAGCAATGGACGAAATGACTACGTACAGCATACTGCTCTGAGTCCTTCCGTACCAACAGCAGATTCCAAAGCTCAACACAAGAAGCCAATGAGACGAGGCGAGGGAGAGTGAGTGCTGGGTTGGAACGGGCTCCCCCACAAAGAGAACAAGCTCCCTTGTTCTGCATAATTGGGCACCAGCAGTAGCGAGGTAGCATCCCCTCTCCAGTAATACTGTCGCCGCCCTGCTCCGAACGCTCAACCTTGCAAATCTTCTTTGATTATTTGGCTTCAAAATGACCGGCTTTCCGCGACTTTCAGACGCTGCTTTCAATCGAGGGGGGGAAAGCATACATAGATCATTGTTAGCCTGTGCGGCATCTGCCTTTACGTGAAGAAGAACGTAAGTAAGGACAGTCCGCGCAAGGTAATTTCTACTGTACCCAATACTCACCACTGCGAGGATGGTGCTATCCGACCGCTTTGTTGTCGCTGCTCTTGCAATCCTGGGCCTTCTTCCAGCTACTTGCCAGGCACAGACGGACTTTTCTGTTACGACTGGAGGCCTCTCTACCTGGGATCAGAGCGACTGGTCCTTGACGAGCACGACACTCGTTCCCGGACAATACCAGTCGAGGTTATCGCTTGCAAATGGGTGAGTTACTGCTTTTCTTTCTCTGCATGTACGATGTTGACAAAAGAATCGCAGATACGTTGGTGCTTCTCTTGCTCAGGTCGGCCCCTTTTTCGAGAGGGACGTCAATCAGACGGATGCCACTGGGTCTGTACCTCTAAATGGATGGCCGTTATTCGACGAACGAATCAGTTTCTCAACAATTTCTGGCTTCTTCAATGTCCAATTGAAGTAGGTCTCTATACTTACGCTTCCCAACTTCACACCAACGAATTGTTCTGACTTCTTTACAGCACCACTGGAAATAACTACCCATGGCTAAACCAGTACGGCTGGGATTCTTTCATTGCTGGCATCCCTCATTCTACGGCCATAATATATGCATTTGGAAGCCAATACCTCGATGCTACTGTTAGCAACACCACCATTTCAAACTTCTCATCCAAATTGAGCTTCAAGACTGGTGTCGCCGAGTGGGCTTATACTTGGACTCCAGCAGATACTGCTGCATCTTTCAATGTCACATTCAGCGCAATATTTAGTAGACAGCGTCCCAATGTCATTGCTGTAAAGTCGACGATTGTACCATCAGCCGATATCAGTGGTACTGTAACAGACTTGTTGGATGGTCGGAGTGCAGCCCGGTCATACCTTGAAACCAAAGGACTGGACGAGAACGGGCCCACGATATACTCAACCTTTCATCCTACAAGCCTTCCGAATATCACCGGTGCGGTAGTGTCCGGCGCCAATTTCTCTAATGACTACACAGATATCTCCACTCGTGCTACTGCCCAAGGAGCACATGTCAGCGGTAACGAAACTACAATCGGCCAGTCCTTTGACATCAATCTCAAAGCTGGTGAAACAGCTACATTCTTCAAATACGTTGGTGTAGCCTCAAGTGATAAGTTCGTCGACCCGGAACTTACTGCGAGAGAGCAACAATCTGAGGCCGAATCTGCTGGCTGGGACACCTTGCTAGCTGAGCACGTCTCAGCGTGGGCAGATCTTTTGACGGAAGACTCGGTGGACGATTTTAGAAACCCCGTGACGGGAGAGCTGCCTGATGATCAATATATTGAAGCGCTGCACATTTCGAGTGTCGCCAATCCATATTATATCCTTCAGAATATGCAACCCAAGGGGAGTGGTCTCAATGATGACGGAATTTCAGTTGGTGGGTTGGCTTCTGAGTCGTACGCCGGGCAGGTCTTCTGGGATATGGATTACTGGATGGCTCCTGGCTTGAATCTGGCCTTCCCAGGCTGGGCCGAGCAGATCACAAACTTCCGTGTCAAACAACATCCGCAAGCGCTCGCCAACGCCGCCTTCAACAACTATCCTAATGGGAGTGCTCTTTATTCGTGGACTGCTGGGCGCTACGGAAATTGTACTGGAACTGGACCTTGTGTTGACTACCAATACCATCTGAACTATGATATCGTGTTCAACATGCAGCAGTTAAAGGCAGTCACAGGGAATGAGAGCTGGTTTGAAGGAGGGCCCCGAGACGTGTTTGACAGTGCGGTCCTAATGACTTCTCATCTGCTGGAATACAACGAGACAACTCAGACATATTGGATCCACAACATGACGGACCCTGACGAATACGCTGTAAGTAGAGACCTTAAATACCTCACTTCTCGACTTACAAAGTTAGAATATGATCGACAACGGAGCCTTCACTTTAGCTAGTGCTGCTGATCTGCTTCAACAGGCAAACGAGCAACTTACTGTCCAAGGTCAGGCTGTTAACTCAACGTGGGAAGCTCAACAAAACATCGAATTCCCAAAGGCGGACTCAGGAATCACCCTCGAATTCACTGGCATGAACAACAGTGCTGCTGTGAAACAAGCCGATATTGTTCTCTTAGCATATCCGTTAGACTACCTCCAGAACTACAGTACTTCCGAGAAGCTGCTTGACTTGGACTATGTAAGTTTATGCTAGGCCTTGGTGTCTGAGGTAACACTGATTTAGTGGAAAATAGTATGCAAATAGACAGAGCCCGAACGGTCCGGCAATGACCTATTCCGTATTTGCCGTCATTGCAAATGCATTGTCGCCATCGGGCTGCTCTGCTTTCACATATACACTTGGGGGTACTCTAAGTTATCTCCGAGGTCCTTGGTACCAGTTCTCTGAACAGGCTGTTGATGATTCTTCCATAAACGGGGGCACAAATCCCGCCTTCCCATTCCTTACAGGTCACGGAGGAGCAAACCAAATTGTTCCATTCGGCTTCCTAGGGGTCCGTACCGATCAACCGGTCCTCTATATCAATCCCTCTCTCCCACCACAGATCCCTCAAGTTCGGACTCGGACTATTCATTATGCAGGCGCTACACTCTCATTCTTTATTAACCAGACCCATACGACAATAACCCGGTCCGCAACATCCCAATCAAAGGGGCTGATCGACGCCTATGCAAATACCGTCTTCCCTTTCAAAGTTGGTACTCCTTCGACTTCGCCAACAGACGCAGTCAATTACACAATTGCCATTGACCAAACTATCACCGTCCCAAACCGATTATACTGGCAAACTCTCACCAATGCTGGAAACCTACTGCAGTGCCTCCAAGTCACGTCCACAGACAGCTATGCGGCAGGCCAATTTCCCGTGGCGGCAAATGACGGCGCTTCAGCTACTGATTGGCAGCCAGCATCTAATGAGTCGGCTTCTATACTGGTCAACATGACAACCGTATCTCCATCCCCTATTTCCGGCATCTTCATCGACTGGGCAGGCAGACCACCGGTCCACGCCACCGTCTATCTAGGGAACAACACAGCAACCACAGATGAAGGCACCTTTCTCTTCGGAGACGAAACCGTCATCTCGCTCGGTACCATATCGGCCAGTTTATCATACAATGCAACTGCAGCCGCAGAATCCCTCGATGAAGTCGTACCTGTCGTAGGAAACACGACATCCATTGATGTCACAGGAGCATGGAGTGGGAATTACGCTCGTCTGGTTATTGAAGGCTGCTTGGAAAATGACGGCGATGGTGCCACAGTTGCTGAGTTCGTCTTGCTAGCCGCGAACTCAACTGGTTCTTCCTCGACTGTGAGTGCCATATCGACCATCAGTTCAGCGACGGCGACTGTCGTCGCTGAATCTACGAGTGTGGCGAGCGCAGATGCCACGAAGGCACCAACCGCGACAGGCAGTGGTGCGACTGTAACGAGTAGTTCGGCGGCTTCGAGTGGGTTGAAGAGTGGGAATTCCATGTTTCTTGTTGCTGCGCTTGGGGGTGTTGTTGTTGGGATGGTTTGATTAATACCGTTGCTTGGTTAATTACATGACTTATAAAGTATAATTATTCTGTGTTGACTTATTACGTACATTTTGCTTATGATATTGCCAAGTCTAGTCAAGTCCTAATCTGCCAGAGGGAATTTCCATGGACAGGTATAACGTCCCTCCCTACGTACCGAAAAACCCTACGTACCGAAAAAAATAGTGGGTACCTTGACTTCAAAATTTCCAAAAACTCTACATACCTACCTACCTAGGTACTTCTAATATATATAAAATGGTAATTCCCAAGTTTCAAAACCTTACTACAATCTGACCCCTGGGAAATCGGCGTCGCCCTTGGTGTGTTTGCCGAAACTTTTGGAGCCAGAGCCCCCTTAAACTGGGTCTCCCACCAACTTTTTCATGATTGTGTTTGAGTGAAGATTATAGATGACGACGTGGCTAGGCTCAAATACGCACCTGGGTCGCTGCTAACTAGAAATCAGAAGTTATAGACCTAACTTCACAGCTTCTGCTTCAATAGCAGCCCTCTCAATTTCATGCTTGACCGACAAGTTGTTCCTTGCCTTATCATATGCTAACTCTTCCTTTGCGGAAAGCTCTTTGACTGTCCCATCGCAGTCAACATCATGCCAAGTTTCCCAGAACTCAATCAGATCTCAGGTTATCCTATCTTCTGTTATATCCCTCCATTCTTTGAATTCTTCGTAATCTCGAAAGAAGTCAATATCCCTAAGCCACCAATCGTATAAAGTATCGTCGATTCTACCTTCTAGGTCGTAAAAAAATTGGAAGCCAACTATTTCTGTACACCATGACAGATACAGTCGTTTGTAAAATCGCCTTCCCCCCTTTCGCTTAAAAATAATTGTGAGCACGGACCACCTCGTCCATTTTTGGCTGACACCATACCTCCTTTGTCATCCCTTGTACTCTGCAGTACCTGGGCACCTCCGTTAAAGGCTGCTGCAATATTTGCATCCGGATGGCAACAATTCTTTGATCTCTGTTGCGATATTTGATATTCATGATATTCTTGATATCACGTGCGGACGACCCTTGAGAGCCGCACCGGCGTGGGCCAATAGGGACTACTAGATAGTTAAGCTTATATAGGTTTCGGTTACGACTAGTCTGAAACAGGCATAGCCGAACATAGCCGAATAGCTTATGTAGGCCTCTACCTTCGTAGCCCCGTAGAAGACAAGACATATACAACTGATTTCACGACTATAGTAATTACTACTGTATTGTGAGAACCCATCGGTATATTACTGGATGGAGTATATGATATATACCGACAATCTCTCACATCTTATATTTCTTATTCTATCACAACTAGGGCCATATTGCAGCAAGCCCCCATTTATGAATTTTATTGATCGATCAGGTGGCCTTCAGACAGCATACTCGTTAGAGAGTCTGCTCTCAAACGCTTCTTCATCACACACCCAGTCCACCGGCCAGCCTCATCAAGAGGAGCTTAAGGTTCCAGTGATGGATTTTTATCCGACAAAGTACAGTATAGAGCCGGACTATTATCGAGTCCTTGCTTCCCATGTCACGGCATAGATTTACAACACTACCAGTCAAACACGGCCAGAGGGCCCATAGAACATATCTGCTACACAGCAGCATCCTCAAACTCATCGTCTCGCCTCAATTCGATTCCAACATACAGGCCGTACAGTAATCCTATCACGAACAGAGGTGTAGTTCTGAAACACTGATAGTGATCTTAGCCCAGGCCAGAGGAATTCCTGTTTTGTATTCGGTAACCCCTTATTTACCACCATTCCGCGGGCGATGTCTTTCAAGAATCATCGTCATATATGATCCATTTGTTGGCCCGCCTATGTTTACAATCAATCGTTTCGACGTCCGCCAATTCATATTAGAGAATACACTGCACACAATCGAGTTAGTATCGTTTCTCAATACTGCAGAGGGGGCTTAGTATTGCTTTTGGTAGGAGGCCTGCAACTCCAACTTGTTAAGGCGGCTTCGAGGGACAGATGCTAAGGGGCTCTTACCAGAGTCAAAGCCCGTCCTGTGTGTCCGTTTTCACGGCACACGACTCAATATCCTATGGGCTCGCTAACAGCGACTAGTGAATCTTCCCCTCCGAGTGGTTTTGTTTGCGCGAGGAATCTCAGGATCTCTATTAGGACGTTGAAAGACTGGATGGCTCGAAGTGCTTCAGGGGCTAATTGGGCGAAACGGAGAATGTTCAGACCCATCCAGTTTCCCGTCGAGGCTAATATCAAGCAGAGCAGGGCGATAGTGACACTCGGATTTGTGTATAAAACAAAGCGCCAGTCTATGCATTGACATTGTTATTTATATTTTAGGGCGGATATCACAATGGCATCAGTGATTCAGCTGGGCACAAATCATCAGCGCGGCTAATATTCGACTAAATTGTTGGGTGCCTACGTGGCGTCAACGGCGATCGTTGATCCACCATAGGCAACTCTGATCATCTGCAGGAACTGTCGTTTGACACTGCTGATCAGCCGCTGAATGGCAGAGCGGATACTCTCGATGTTGTCCCATCTCGTCGAAGCCAAACGCACCATGGTCTAGGCACTCTGCCACTGCTGCAGCTTGCTGATTGGGACGAGGACAATGCTTATGATAAGCACCCGCCAACCTGCATCTATTACTCCATTGAATAGAAGTTAATAGTCGAAAAAGGCTAATTGCAAAGGAAACAGAACCGGATCTTATCCTTGCTCCTGGTGCTTTCTGGACGACAGCCCTGCGACCGAGACTCGACAAGCTTTCGGCTCGAAAGTTACCACAGAACAAGTGTTTCAGCATGGACGAAACGATTGTCGTAGTGTCCGTCACAGACCGTACAGAGCGTGATGTTAATAAACGGTTCGATGATCTTGATATTGACGGGAAAGTCCTCGAGAAGCAGCTCGAGATTTGGAGCCCTCTACTCCGTGTTGGAAAGAGACTCAGGATTGATATATCGTTTAAATACAGAGAGACTGGTAATATAGCGGTGGCATCAACTCGGCAGAGTACCAAAAGAGGGTGCTCTCAATACATGCTCGCTGAACGAGCCATACAGCTTGATGCTGAAGAGGATACTACTGGTCAGCCATCAGTCTAGCGCGATGTCTACAACCTTATGCGATGTCCAAGGCCACCTTACAACCTGGGACCTTCTTTTTGGCGTGATAATGCCGGCAAGAAACACTACAAGCTCAAGACACACCACCTGAAAGGCCTCATCAGGCACGTCGAAGAAGGCGAGACCCTAGAGACTCACGAGACATACCAGACGATATCCGTGAACAACTCTATGCTGAAGAACAACAAGATGTAGAACGGCAGCGGAAACGTAGAGCTTCGACAGTGGCTGGTCTCCCACCTATCAACATTACTAATGTTCTGCCCCCTCAAATCCAGACCTTGACAGAAATAGTACCATCGAAGCCTCTTAGCCCTCTTGAGATTCCGGGACAACTGGACGTTACTGTTAGGAAGTACAGTGAATGGCAGTGTTCTCGTGTCACTAACAAGTCCCTCAAGATGGAATACCAAAAGGTATATCAATTGACGTTGGCTGAAGGTCTCGACCTGGAGTTGATTTATGAGGAACAAAATGCTCAATTTTACATTAATAAGGGTATAAAGATTGGAATTGTACAGCGATTTGTTCGCGATACAGCAGCGTGCAGAATCGCCTTCCGGTTATTCGCACGCACCTTGACTTTGCTATTGCACAGACCTATAAGTCTACGTGCTCGCTTTGCCTATGTTAGCCTAGGCGCAGTAAGGAGCACCACATACCACAAACACTCTACTACCCACCTGGACGATAAATTAGAGATACTACTATTCTCGTCTTGCTACTACCCTTATGCCCTCTCTCCCCCTTCTTCTTCCATCAAAACCCTCCAATCAGTGTCTTTCGGCCTCCAACCCAACTTAGCCAGCTTGTCAGCTCTCGTTCTTTCACCACAACCCCACATGATAGGGCCAAACGGATGAATTTCTTTTGCGACCCCGACCGGGATGCTTTCTACTACTCCGAGACCTAAGCGCTCACTGACAGCCTTCGCCCTTTCTATCATACTCAAGTCTCCAGTGCGCACAAAGTAGTAGCCGTCTTGATTGACTCCCACTTGTCCGCGTCTTTCGCTCCCACTCATTAGTGCCTGTTCCATCAGGAACACGACCGCATCACCCAAATCACCAATAGAAGTCCACGACCATGTTGCGGTACCATCGCCGATGACAAAGGCTCGTCCACGGCTCTTGACCGTTGTATAATAAAACGCCGCATTGCTCTCCTTCTTCAGATGGCCTTTACCCCTGCCCCACAGTTGACCGGGCGAGACTAGTATTGTGCCCACCCCTTTGGCAACACTGTGAGCGATGATCGTTTGATCCGCGCCCGCGTGCATCCGATCCTTAGGAAGGGCCAGTATTGCATGCCCGTCGGTGACATCGCTCCAGGGACGGCTGCTCGCCCTGAGATTCCCAGTGATAGGGTTCGAGAGGTCGATAAGACTGCGCGGGCCGGTTAGGCTGATGAGACGTGGCAGAGGCGATCTAGAGGTTGTGCGGGATGCCAACCCATCTATCATCGCCCACACGGCGGGGACATTGTCACCTCCCGTGTGGATGACGAAGTCGGCCTCCGCTGCTGTAGATGTGAGGAGAGAAAGCGTAGAGAGATCGCCGATGATAGGAGTGAGATTTGAATAGACCGATTGAAGTTCTTTGGCATCCCCTTCCTGACGGATCAAAGCTTTGACGCGAACATTAGGATATGCCTTGGAGAGACAAGAGAGGATAGTGCCGCCGACGAATCCAGTTACACCAGTGAGAAAGACACAGTGTGATATAGGCGTTGTTTTAGGGTCAGGCCCTAATCTACTGTCGAGATGATCGATTCTTTCTATCGTTGTCATATCGAGTAAATTAAAATTCCGTTGAATGCTGTCAAGCAAGGTGTACCTCTTTTACCATCGCTCTACGAGTAGTATAGGTGGTTTCACTAACCGGATAGTACGGATGAACCATTTCCTACTTTGGTTTAGCGCGAGAGCTAGAAAGCCAGCTCATTTTTAACATAGGGCGTGAAGGATAGACGGTAGGACCTAAGAGACAGAAGGATTTATTTAATAACGTTAAATAATTATAAGGAAGCTATTTAACTTATACTAAGAACTTATAACACGTTAAAATTATACTTAGTAAAGAATAGTACTAAAATAAAATAACTATAGTATATATACCTAGTTATATAGATTAAGAAGTGTTAAAGAGTTATAAAATAAGAAAAGAAACTTTTAAGTCTTACTCTACTATCTATTTTTAAAGTTTAACTACTTAGTCTTAAGATAAGACTAGTATTTTTTATACTAATATATTATATAAGTCTTATATTAAGTAAGTTATTCTATATAGTACTTCTTACTATAGC